>BMAO01027574.1:0-113808 GCA_019973975.1 Trichonephila clavata | reverse complement strand
CACTTCTACGCTCGTAGTTTTTATTCGCCGGTGTACATTGTTACCAGATAAGACACAAATTATAGTTGTATAAGATGTTGCTCACACACGCGCGGTCGTATTATGTGTAAGACGGAAGATGTAAGCACAATTTATCGTGAGCTAAAGCTCTAGTTCAAAGAATGGAACACTCGGAAGTCCTACGGTCACTGACATTTCCACGTGCCGTTGTGTTACAGATATACTTGAATTCATCATTTCTGACAAAGCCACCCGGCCACGGTAGTCTAGCGGTTGGGGTTGCGAACTCGTACCCGGAGTGTCATGAGTTCGAGTCCTGATATTATTGGCCATCCATCTTGCGCATGGTGACGTTCGAGAAAAATAATAGTAGCGTGATATTTATTAATTTAAATATTTGGTTTATTTACGTCACAGCTATTAATTACAGTATATATATTGAAGTTATTAAAAATGTTGTTTAGATCATTAGAGTCCCGAATTGTTGTTGGTGAGAAAGGAGGACACATCCGTTCTCAGCGAAGTTTTCAAACCGTCTTCTCTCTCTGCCTTTACCAGGGTCAAGAGATGGTAGTGGTCGGTTTCTTTATTCTCGAGTTACATCCAGTTTGTGGGCGGAGTAGGGAGTTCCTCACGGTGTCAAAGGTTGCTGGGGCGATGACCAAAGACAAGAAGTCTCAATATTTTAAGGGTGCACGTGTTCCTAGACTTGATTATCCTATCCGAAAAAAGAAAGCCGACTTTCAGTTGTGTAGCGGGAAAGCGTCACAACATTAAATCTTTCGAGGCTGAAAGTGCTGTTGGTGTGGTACTTTGAAGAGAGGGGGGTAGAGTGATTCGGAAGTACAAGGCCCGTCGTTAATAGCATTTGTGTTGCTTTAGAAAGCGGCATTAGCATAACTCTCCCTCTTTGATAAAACCTTCTTCACAAAGGGGACAGCAGTGTGTAGATAAGTAGGGTCATCGTCGGTTTTTTCGTATTGTAACAATGAATGTGGACCTCCCAGTATTAAAAATTACTCTCGAATTTTTAATGCTAATGTACTATATCCGTTAAAGGATATGTTTTATTCCAACAGTATTTACAAAATATTTATATTCGAAGTGGATTAGCTTATTTCTATAGTTTCATACAGAAAACAGCTTTCAACGATGTTGATTATTTCCAAATGTTCGTCACTAAAAACACACTAAAGGCATCAAACATATTAAAAATACAATAATGTTAATTGTATGTTTTATACATTTTAACTTTTAATATTATTAAGGAAAATTCAAATAAAGAACAAAGAGAGTCCGATAAATAGGTGAGATTACGGGGATTAAGAGAAATCCATTTACAAGCTATTGGTCAGCCACTCATAATTTTTTTTTCTGTTCAATACCAAGCAATTTTGATATAAATTGGAGGTGAAAGATAAAGACTAAATAATTGAGCAAGCATTTGTAATTTTTTTAGTTATTTCAAAGTACTGTTTTCAACGTAAAAAAAAATTATATTTGTTTTTAAGTATTTTTCTTTTTTTCAAATGCTTCTCCTACAGTTACAATTATTATTATTTTTGTGGATATGGAGTGACAAAGGCTATTATCCTAATGCTTCTCCTTGTAATAAGACCGAGGTGCACTAAGGGATACCGGTCACGAACTCATGGCCGGAGTGTAAAAAGGAGTAAGATATGAAAATATTGTTATAGAAAGTTTGAGCCTTGTTCTCGGGGCCGCGGTAGCCTAGTGGCCAAGGTAACGCACTCGTGGCCACGGTGTCATGAGCTCGAGCCTAGCACCGCTGAAAACCCGCCGTATAGCGGAGCGATGCACGTTAAATCTAGCAAGTTCTCAGACGTCTTCCCGTTTATGTGGTAGGAAAGGGTGTGCCAGCTCAGGTGTCGCCCTCTTCACTCGACTGTGGTTCAAAATTACGAGGTCCGTCGCCAAAAGCCCTCGTGTAGCTGAGCAGTGTGACGTTAATATTCACTCAGTCGCGGGTTAAAGACCTGTTGCCACTGAAGAATCTCCGTGTAGAGGAAATCGATGCACGTTAAATCTCTTGAGGCTCAATATCCTCCCGTTGGCGTGGTGTGATAGTTAGAAGAGGGGGTGTCAGCTCAGACGTCACCCTCGTCACTTGACCGAGGTTCAAAATTAAGAAGTCCGTCGCTGATTGCCCTCGCTTTTTACTTTATAGTGCGATATTAATAAAATCTCACTCTCTCACCCCGTAATAAACTTCAGAATTTAATCACGATACATTGAATTAAGATAATTTCGTTTCCTTTTATTTATTTTCGTGTTATTAACGCACATGCAGACAATAATTCCCTTATATTACATATTTCATCACTTGAACTTGGAATAAATACGACGGCGAATACGAAAGAATAAGAAAATTAGGTCTTTACACCTGGGGGAGGTAACAATAATACTGCAAAAGATAAAGAATCAGGTTGCAACACTCCCCTGCTGCTTAACATTCACATTCTAGAGTGAAAAGTGGTGAAAAGATAACAAAGAATCTTCATATAGGAACCAGGAAGAAGTTACTAACTAACTGATATATATAACGATAAGATTACCCTTCCTTGGGTAAATTGCATAATAGACATGTATTGCTGAAATGTGGTCTCTTGCAAAATTTAGCATTTGAGAAACACAAACGCAGGAAAATGTGACAAGAATGTAAAGTTAAAATTTTTTCTTCTTATTATTCAAATAAATCTTCTAGTCCAAATTAATTTTGCCTTGTACATTATGATTGCCTTCATTTTGCAAATGGACATTTCCTCTACAACAAATTTGTTATTTTGTATACGTAATTTTAACAAGCATTTTATCTAGTTTTTGAAAATTTAAATCAGTAAATGCGTTGCTTGAGAAGGAATATTCGAAGAAAATCCTTAACTTTAAACGGGGTTTCCCTTCCTCAACTCGACTTTAGTTTGATATTTCAGTTCCCTCTCTCTTTTCTCACTATTATTTCTTAAAAATAAGTAGAGAGAAATCTGAGTTGTGCATTCGAATTCTCCAAAGAACAAGAATTATCTCAATACATATTTTCTTCCTAATACTAGATCAGCGTTTCTCAAACTGTGGGGCACTCCCCCGTAGGGGGCCATGATAATTCTATGGGGGGCGCAAGCATACTAAAAAGTCGAAAACAAAAGATTTTTTAAAAAAATTTAATTTACTGAAATAAACAAAATACATTCTGACCTAATAAAAAATAAAATACATTTACACTGATATAATACACTTATAAATGTATCAGTACTGCACGATGTATTTTATAATTAATTTAACTATACTAAGTTAAGAACAAGTTTAAGAATTAGCAGTGACCCCAGGAGTTTGACTTATAGAAAATGATATTCAAAAAATAACACTTATCTTGATAATTTGTATGGTTTATAATAAATCTATTTAACTGCCGATTAAAAATTACGCGATTCGCTCCCAATGCCACCGTTTTCCACGAAAGCGCACATATGTGATGTATGGGGAGGGGGAGAAGAAAAGGAATAAATAAGCAAATCCTCTGAAATAAGTATACCTTTCGCAAACACTGTTAAGGTTCTTTTATTGCATTCCAAAGACTTCGGAATAAATTTAAGGATAGCAGTGAACAGAAAGACGTATATACACGTCCATGCCAATTAAAGTTTGACTGTTCGGGACGTTTATATACGCCGGTGGCACTTAAGAGGTAAAAGTCGTATTTTAGCTTTGGCGTCAAGGTATAGTATTATTGAATTCAATACATTGTTATTGTATGGAGGGGGCGATGAAAAGTTTGGTTGAATATTAGGTCACCAATCTTGAGAGTTTGAGAAGCACTGTACTAGATCGTAAACATGCTACCCACCGTCAATATTAGATTATGGCACTTACTGACAATTTGGCAATTACATAGTACGCGTGCTAAGTTTGACACGTCAAAAAATTTGAAATAAGAATGAATCTTGAATTAAGAAATTAATTTTTTGGTTAATGAGCGGAAAATTTTTAGTTTCATATTAAAGTTCTCTAACAACTCGCAGTAGCCTAGTAATTAGGGCCATGAACTCATGGACGGAATGTCCTTGTGTCACTAATAAATTATAGTTTGAAAAAAACTAAAAAACACGCTTTTATACTGAATCGAACTAAAAAGTAAAAAAATAATTCTTAATAAAGAATAAAATGATTAACGAGAAAATGAATGTCATTGTGCTAAAAGCGTGGGGTGCTTTGTACTGCATTTTTACACTAATTCATCTTTTCGCAATAGAAGTTAGAAATTATAAAAATTGATACATTTATAGAACACCCCACGCTTTTACCCCAATGACATTTATTTTCTCGTTAATCATTTTATTCTTTATTAAGAATTATTTTTTTTACTTTTTAGTTCGATTCAGTATAAAAGTGTGTTTTTTAGTTTTTTTCAAACTATAATTTATTTTTCATTTTTTTTGTTCGAACTACTATAAAAGCGTGTTTTTTAGTTTTTTAAACTATCATTTACTCATTGTTAAATTTATCTTTGAGTTTGATATTTGAAGCTGGAATTACGTGCCAATGGAATTAGTCTTGCTCTTTAATGGATATTAATTAACGGGTCTGAAGTGTTTTCATTCTCTCCGTTTACGTGGCCTCGGATGAGTCCCGTATCGTAATATTTCAAAAATTTCGTCTCTACAGATACAGGTCAAACTAATAAAAGTGTGTTTAGAAGAAAAAGTTCGAATTAAAAATTTTTTTAGTGTACCATGTTTTTATAACAGACAAAAAAGTATAAAATTCCACTATTCATTTTTCTCTTCCGTTTTTTTCACATTTTCATGCATTGTCATCCACTTCTGAGCTATGGTCCAAATTTCAAGTCTCTAGCTCCTCGGAAAGTCACACAGTTTAAAATTAATTACAAAATTCCACCCGGACAGACATTAAAGAAAGCGAGTTAATAAAAACATGGTAATATTAAGTGCCTATCGTTTTTTCACCTTTTAAACGTGTTCATGTTAATTCGTATCGTCACTTCTAAGCGTATTGCTTTATAAAAATAAAAAAATATTTACCAGTTAGAACGCAAATTATTTTCTTTCACATGCACGAGCCTTTTTTTTATTTTCATTTTCAGAAAAATGTTTATATTATGGTTAGCAATTGCTAACACACACCCACCCTCCCCTTTCTCAAATACAGAACACTTTTTTTTGTTTTATTTCTATTAACCTCAAGTGTATTTTATACTTGCATGTATTAGCTTTAAATTCAAAACACTCCCTTTAGGGTTACTGCGTATTTTTTTTAGTCGTTAAATCTGAAATTAGTCGCCAAATCTGGAAATGATGTATGAAATTTGTCGCCATATCTGAAAATGGTATATGGAACTAGTCGCCAAATTTGGAAGTGATATATAGAATTGTCGCCAAATCTGATTATCCTTATTCCTGACGATCCCGAAAAGGACAATGAAACAAAATTATGAAATTATTGTATTGTCATCGATCCTTGACAAGTGTGCGAAATTTTGAGTGAATCCGATCTTTTTAAGTGGGTAAAAATCGAGTTCTAAGATTCCGTTACATGCAAGTGAAACTTATAAAAGCGTGTTAAAAATCAGCCGTGTTGAGCGGGCCGACGCATGTTATATCTGTCAAGGCTCAATGTCTTCTCATTGGTGGGGAGATGGGATGCCATCTTAGGTGTCGTCCTCGTTACTTGACCGAGGTTCAAAATGACGAGTTTCGTCACCAATAGCCATCGTTTTGCGATGTTAAACTCTCACTCCCTCATTGACAGTTCCATTAAAAAATTTTGGCTTGTCAGATGAATGTCTTTCTGTACTAGTAAGTGGGTACTGTCCTAAATAGCCCCCCCCCCCCAAATTTTTTTCTTACTTTAATTAAAACATAAAAGATTTAACATTCTCTCTTTTCATATTTTACCAATAAGAAAGCAAAAAAAGTACGAAGCTTTGCAAATTCCGTATTAACTCGAATCTAAGCCGCACTATTTTTCCAGTGTTAATGCTACTGAAAATCGGATGCGGCTTAGAATCGAAGGCAAACCATTTGTTGAATGGAGGAAATAGAGTTTCACCCCTTTCAATAGGAAAATTGTAACCGTCCATCCTGGCTACTTGCATCGCGCGCGATGATTTATCCAATTCATTCAACAGTTTGTCTCCAGTATTCAGTCTATCCTAAGCATAGTTGTCTGCTCGAATTTAGGAAACTTTTTTGTATACCCTTTCTTTCAATCATTTAACCATAAAAAAGTATCGGTAATAGCATCAAAATGAGTTCACTATGACGCAAGTATGGAAAGGGAGGCAATTTTATATGCAGAAAAAAAACGGAAACAGAGCAGCGGTCACTGATAATTTGACGCAGATGAAACAAATATACGTCGATGACGTACACAAAATGATACAACGTTTTGCTTGTAAATGTTCAACGGTCTTTAATAATTCTTTTACATTCTTCTGTTGCACATTCTTTTAAAAAAATGTTGCATAACAAATGCATTGGATGGCAAGGAAGACGACATCGTGCGGGAAAATGGTCACGCCGGCACCAATTCCGAAGTCAGTTGTGACAATGAGAGTAACGAATTATTTTCAAAACATGTGACACTGACGGTTACAGTAATTATAGGTTCATGCGTGTATTTGAAAGAGTTTTTAATACTGGTAAAATAAATTAATTATTAACTTTTTATTATTTCTCATTAAAATTTTTTAAATATTTTTTAAGTAACGGATATCGATGAACCTTTTACAAATGTTTTTATTTTTCTCACAAAATCGTGTAGAAAATTGGGGTGCGGCTTAGAATCGATGACGACTTAGATTGGAGTAAATGCAGTACTTAGATTACGGATTCATTACACATGGAAAAAAAAACCGTTTTTGGTGTGTGTTCTGAAATAATTGTATATCAAACGTCATCTAATAAGCGACATGTAATACTCACCGAAAAGAATTTGCCGAAAAAACATTAAGCAAATAAAAAACAGTTATGTTGAACACCGATACGAATTTGTTTTAAGATATTATTGGTACAAAATATTCAAGATACAAGATTATTACAAAGATAAAAATGAATTCAAGAACTGCAAATGAGTAGTAATACTGTTAAAGATCGGATTTTAAAAATGATTGCCAATATTTCTGATCAACTATGAAACGATAGTAATAATTGTGACTTTATCTACATTTGTCTCGATAAAACAATTGACATAAAATTATCTACTAGATTGGCAATTATTTCACATTTTCCGAAATAATATGAATTGTACAAGGAACTTTCAAAATTAGCAAATATACTTATAAGAACAAAAGGTATTGATTTTTGTGAAGTTGCAGTCAATGAACCGAGAGTTCCCAAAACAGACTTTTTAAAGAAATTCTGTCATTATGACAGACGGAGCTTATAATTAACAGGGCCAGACATGTGTTTCGTCACACGTTTTATTTCAAAATAAAACTGGTGATTCAAAAAATAATAGGTTTCGTTGCATTATTCACCAGCAAGTACTATATACAAAACTCGGAATGAGCGATTCCAAGGAAATACCTGGAAGAATTAACCAAATTAAAAATTTTATAGTTGCATGTGACATGAATAAAAGACAAAAATTTTAAATTATGTTAATTGCAAATATGGTATTCTTTTAACGTACGTTTGCTAAGTGAACTACATCTTTAAAAGAGTTTGTGAAGAAATACGTCTTGCTTTAAATAGTTCGAACGAGGACGAATTGATAGAACTGTTTTACATAGAATAATTTACAAAACTGGTATTTTTCATGAGCATAACGCTACTTTTAAGTTATCTTTGTAAAATATTATAAAACGCAATTTGAGAAATAATTGAGGTTATGTTTAGACAGATAAAAGGTGTTGGGGATATGAATTAGATTTCTTTTTGCTCGATATTCAATCTGGAGAACTTGGCGATTCTTTCTAACTTAAATTTTTTTTGGATGAATCAACATTTAAAAAACAAATTGGAACTTTAACTGCGGATTTTCAAAAATTCTTTATTCTATTAAAGGACAGTTATCAAACAGATTTAAAGAATTCGAAAAAATTAAAAAAGACTGTATTGAAAGCTCTAAATTCTCCAGACTTATTTGACGTAAAGGATTTTGGTAATAACCTCATTAATTGGATCTAATGAGAAAATTTAGAAATGTAGACTTCAGATCTGCTATAAAATCCTATATGTACAAAAATTTTGTTAAGATACGAAAGCGCATCGAAAAATTGGATCGTTATGACCTTTTCCCTTGGTTTGAAGTCTAACACTCTACCGACTAAGCTATCCGGGACTATTGGAACGCTATCGAATGATGCAGAGTCTGAATCCTGTGTATAGAAAACAATATTAGAAGTGGGAATATAGTGTGTTAGATGCTTTTGCTTAAATTAAGGGTACGACTTCATGGTACGATTTACACAAATTTTTTTCAGAATTTTCTTTGGTTGCTTCTTATGTGTACGTATGATGCAAAACAGATTTTGTGCTCAAAATTTCATAAAAGGCTAACCATTTAATTTTTAAGAGAAGAACTTGAAACTTATGAAGTGATTTTAAAATGCTACTCCTCCTACAAAAATTAACGTACATATATGAAATTTGATTTACAAGTACATCAAACTATGTATAACAAAAGTAGGTATGAGGTTTGCGATAACATGATTGTGGTGTTCGTACAATACTTCTTTTTATGAATGCTTATTGAAAATTCCTTAAAAAATATGTAAATTTTGAATTCAATTATTTTTTTAAAAATAAGTACTGCATTGATTGAAAAATGCATACCAACTTTTATTCCATGTATAATTAGCAACAAGTGAAAACAATTCCAGTATTAATGCACAATAGAAAAAAAGCCTTAACATTTTAAATGAAGACAGACTAGTTATTTTATCTTTCCGAGATAAGTCAATTTAAAGTTTTGATTTTCCATTGAGATGTAAATAAAAACAAACGTAAAAGTTATCACAACTCTGCGTTTTTTAAACTTAGAGCTTTCAAATTTTGCAAGTTTGTAGAAAAGTATATAAAAATAATTTAGGCTGAAAAAATTAATTCGTTTTTTGACCGATTTTGTCAATTAAATCGTATATTGTGTCCCCTTAAAAAACAAGCAATCGCATTATTAAACATTTTTATTTCCACTTATTTTTTGAAAGTCTTTTATTCTTACTAAATGATGCATTGACAAATGCTAGAAACTGATTGATCCAGCAGTTTGCATCAGCTTGAAATCGACAACATACCAACCCGATATAAAAATCCTATTAGTATCATGAGGCAAAACACTTAACAAATCATAAAAATATTTAGCTGTAAATATAAGCCTTTTTTAAGATTTAATTATTTTTGTGCCATTTTTACGTTAAATAAATATCATATTTTGCTTCAATGTTTTTTTAATTATTTATTACAAATAAAAAATATATAGGTATTCATCGGTTGCAAGGATCATGAAGCCAAAACAAACGTGATGCTGGTACAGAATTAGCGAAGTAGAAATCAGTTTTAACATTATCAACGACAAAATTGGTTTGTTACAGGTAATATAATGGATTGTGTCCTATGTTTATTTTATTCTTTAAAAATGTAATGGTCAAAAGGAATCGCCACTAAGCCTTTCATTGCAGTAGTTCTTTTCTTCTTTGCTGTTAAACTTGTAAGGGTGCCCCGTATCGTCCTTTAGTGTGAGAAGGTTAGAAGGAAGATTAGCCATAGTCTATACCAATTCTATTTATTAACAATTCTCCATTACGACTCAAATTCAACAACTTAAACTAAGAAATGCACTAATTACTAAATATGGGAAGCAATCGCGGGGTAGACGAGATACTAGGAGAATTAACAATACATCGGATCACTTACGTCGAAGCAATTCCCCTTCTAATTCAATTCGTTCTTATCAAAATTTAACGCTTAATTAACCAAATCCTCGATCTTAATATTAATCAAATAAGTAACGAAGCTCTCTCGCCAAGCTTCACGCTAATCAATCACTGCTATCCGTTAGCAATCTAACCCCTCTCTCTCTTAACTCGAAAGTTTAATCTTTATATACAAGTCTTAATTTACATAATCACATCTTCGGAGGAAAGCTTTAAATAGAATAAATTTTAAAGACCTATTTTTCCCCAAGAGGACTATTAGTAAGAAGAACACGAATAGATCCGTTACAAACTAAAATCTATTTTTCGAAAGTGTGTCCCGGAATATTTCTGAATATTCTAGAACCTTTACGGATAAATAAAAACTGTTCCAAACCGAACTTTTGCAATAACTCGCTCATAAAAACACAAATATACGGCAAAGGATCACATGGACAAGAAGTGTCATTTGTTCCATTCTGAAAGTATCTCTAGCGATGGAGATCTTCTAATGCCCTTATCCAATTCTCGAAGTGGGAAACAATCATCAAATATTTGCTGATATACTCTTAAAGCTTGGATAGTAAGTATCGTAGAATATATAACATAGTGGCATACTGAATGATTATCTTTAACACTCTTTGTTTTGTGTTTTGACCTGTAGAATTTTGTTTTGAGTTTCTGATATCGTATCTGTTGGATATCAAGAGTAATATTGACTTAGAGTAATGAGTACCCCACCCGATAATCTTAGAAATGGTATCGTCGCGAAGTTTCCAATACTTTGCTGGAAGGCAGTGAAATTTCTGAAGAAAAAGGGAAAGATTTTTGGAGATAAAGAAAGGTACAAAAGGAACGCTCTCTGTCTGGAGTTTTCACATTTGATTTGGACTCCTATCCACTCACTGTGACTTGAATCTCTAAAACGACATCATGGTCTGTTCTGAAGACATCGCTGCTTTCAATGGGTTAGTACCTTTTTGTTTTGAAAAACTGAGCTTTGGCGAGTATAAATTTAGTAGAGGTCAATATTTATTTCTAATGAAATTACACCAAAGTATTATCTCGTTGAGACTTGCAATTTTTTTAAAGCTAACAATTGTATTAAAATATAAAAAACTTGTTTTTTACTAAAAAGGAAACTTTTCATGGGATAAACCACTGGTTCCCAAACGTATTGTGCATGTGGACCTCTTTTTATACCAAACATCTGGTTATGAATCCTTATGTAAAATAATTATATTTGATTGCACAGTAGAAAAATAATAAATTTAACTTTAATATCTTGAATGGTAAATGTTGTTGTAAAAATAAAGTATAAATAAAACACTGTGTTATCGGAAGTAGTACTTATTCAAATTATAACTTTGTGAATGCGTGTATAAAAATATGAGATACAATACAAATAATACTGCTTTCTGTTAAAAACAAAGAAAATTTTTTTTGAATTCAAATATCGCTATCAAGCACAAAAAAGTAAAACTCTGTAGATTAGTTGTAAAAGTCTTTTATTCTGCCATATTTTAGACAAGTTATTGCATGCAAAGGCGAGATTCCGTTCCTATTAAAACCAGCATAGGCGAACGAACCAGTGCTATCGGCCCTACTTCCTCTGTGCAGCGCTTGTCATTACTTGTAATTTCATTTTAAATGTTTAAGGTATCCGACTACCCTAAATTTGTAAATTTTATGGTTTTATTTTATAAGCCCTCTTATTAGCTTTATAAAAATACGAAGTTTATTATTTTCCGTTCACTGAAACAAAAACTACAAGTGTTTTAGTAAAAGCAGATGCCATTACTTTAAGCAAGATGCCATACTTTAAAACGCGTTTTACTCGAAATATGTTATTTTGAAAATGCTCAAACGAGGCCGGCGATTGCTCAAAAAGTTTTGAAAATACTGAACTGAAATTTTTGTGTATGTTCTGTATATAGTAGAAGTGTTTTAACCTTCAGATTTACCAATCACTGTTTTATTACAAAATTTACAGTCCCATATGTGAATATAATCACTGTTTTTTTAAGCAATTTCATATAATAACTAAGATAAAGTATTCTAGTTTTTAGAAAAAGAATTAAAATATCTCTTATTCTGAAGGTTATTTCAAAAATGAATAACACAGCAACACATCAGAATTGCAAAATTGAAAATTTGTTCATAAACGTTTGGTACAGAATTGGCCCCGTTTATGTTATTTTTTGTAAATTTTGACATATTTTTTCCTTATTTTAGTAATAATATCTTTTTCTCTTCTTAATATTAACATATTTTTCTTAAAATGCACTAAACAAGTCTAAAAACCACGAAAAATTCCCATATCTCCATTGTTTTTTTTTTAAAATGTTTCCGCAAGTAGTCGGACACCTTAATTTAATCACAAAATTTTTAACATGTAAAAATAATTGCTAATTCTAATTTATTCATAATAATGGAAATGCATTAGAAATACTTTATATTAAACCTTTCGCGGCGCCCTTAAAGCTGTTCATGCACTACCAAAATCATTTTAGTTTTCCACGGGCTTCCTCAGCAGTCAAAAGGACTCCAAAAATCCATAGGAAACACTTTTGAAATCTATAGGGTAAATTAGGGGTAGGCAGACTTTTCTATAGGTACGGGTAACTTCTAACTTTTTCATGATGTTGCGGTCCACCCGGTCTCCAGTCTTGCTGGCATCGGTGTTCCACAAATATGTTTCTTATAGTATGCACGTTTTAGTTCTTACTGAAGGCGGTCTCCCCAAAATGTCTTGGTAATCTACTAGTAGATCGCGATCGACTTAATGCTTATTCCTGGGGTAAATGATCAAAGTCTTCGTGCTTTCTCATGAAAAATCTCTCTATATACAAATATGACCTCGCTTCACTCCAACACCGTTCAACCGATCACTATGAAAATTGGCTTGTCTATGTATTTTTTTAAGAGAAGGTTTTTGTGTTATCCTCTTTGTTGTAGCTCCCCACCAGGTGGCAATACAGCATATCAACCTCTGCACCGTTCAATCAATCTCCAAGTTGTTAGCATGGTCGCCAAAAAGGATGCCAACTTGGCTCTATCGCCAATATTTCGCTATGTTTCCCTTGAATCGTCATTATAATGTTTGGAACACCGTTGCTCACGAATATCACTTTAACATAAAATAAATACAACAGAATGTACTATTAACGTATTGCACATCCAGATATAAATTATTTACACTAGTTTAAGCGTTCATTACACAAAATTTGTACAATATGTTACTTTTGCTGAGCAGAGATCAGCTTAGGTAGGTGCTTTCAAAAATCGACTCACTAGAGAGTTACGGGGCGTTATAAATAAAAAAAACCCTTTTTTCAGCTATTAGATTCACAGGCTTAAAATTTAACAAATATGTTTTTTTTTTGTTCAGCTGAAATATGCAAAAAGCTTTTTTTTTGTTTAATTTGCAGTTCACGTAAAATTAACTCATTAAAAACTTCTTTATCCTTCAATCTGTATTGTTTAATTTTTCAATTCACCCGTGCGAAGAGCTGGTATACCATAAATCTGTATTTGAAACTGCCTTTAAATTCATAATATGCATAGTATATGAAGTATTTTTTGTAAATTACCTGAGCAAACTCTCTTTCTCTGTATATATAAATAAAAATTGACTAAATTTCCATTGTTTATTCAAGATATTTTTGCTATAAAACATTTTTCTTTGGTGATAAATGTAGGCAACTGATAATGCGAGCTTAGTGTTAAGCATTTTATTTTTAATCTTGTGTAGTAAAAAATGAGTTTAAAAAAAAGGTGATCGCGCTTAGGACTGATAATTCAAGGTCATGGTCATAGTATGTTTTCATAACAATGGCAGTTTAAACGTAATGTTTTTTAAAATCTTGTTTGATAAAAAAAAAATTGAGAAAAGTAGATGGATGAAAAATATTATCTTGCCTATTTTGTTAAGTACTTTTTCTTTCATGTGAGGTTGAAGGAACTTTTGATTTATTTAAAAAAAATTAAATGTAGTAAAATTATAGAGATCCAATTAAAAGGAGAAATTTATTAAGAGAAAGATAAAATCTACAAGATTTGTGATAAATTTCAATGGTTTCAAAAATAATTTATTAATTTATTTCAAATGTAACTTCAAAACGAGTAATATAAAAAAAAATGTCAATTCCTACTGTGAATGGATGAATAGAAAGTACTTTATTAACGATTGAAAATGTGTGAACAAGATATATATATATATATAAATAAATAAATAAATATAGGGAAAGAGTGAACTAATAGTAGGAATTGAAAAAAGAGCATGATTTGCCTTCATTGTTGTAACAATGCACACCCGGTTTGGCTAGTTTGGCTGAAAAACCGGTTTTCGACGCCAACTTTTGTCCTTGTTTTAACAGTTACATTGTTACAACAATGGAGACAAATTTAAGTTGGCGTCAAAAACCGGTAATTAATTAAATTAAATTTAATTAATGAATTAATATTTGATCCACTATACAAGCTTAAAAAAACGTATTTGAACTTGAATAGATGAATAGAAAGTATTTTATTAACGATTGAAAATTTGAACAAGATATATAAATATATGCAGGGAGAGAGTGAGCTAATAGTAGGAATTGAAAAAGAAATATCGTTTGTTGAAATTTAAGCATAAAACTATTACAACTTATAATCAAACATTTATATTCGTTGCTATGACTATTAACCTTGTATTGGAAATATATATTAACTCATGTACTAAAGTTTTAGTTCTTATCATTTAACAATAAATTGATGTTATAAATAATATTTAGCTCTTCAAAAGTCAAATATTTTTATAGAAAATTTTACCGAATTTAGTTGAAATTGAAATTAGGCTTATCACATTGCAAGCTTGAAGATTATTAAACCAAATAAATTTATTACACTGTTTTTGAGTTAATCTTTCAAATTCTCTGTAGTTTTTTTTAACTAAATTTGATTTGATTAACTTATAAGAAAAATTATTACGGTTGTAATCGTTTAAAATCAGTTAATATCTCCTCAGAAATTATCTGTGGTGTAAATCGTCATTTTCATTAAGAGATTACATTTATGAACTATCGTGCATATCTACAGTTTTAAAGTTAATTTTTGATTTCCTACTTTGAGTACTTTCAGGACTTTATTAATTTAGGCAAAATATATGCATATGAAATCGAATTTTATATTAAGGTTGTTTTGACGCAATCTCTCTCCCTCTCTCTATTGAAAAAATAAGAAAAAAAAAATTCATGTTTTCCAAAGGGTCATTACTTTCACGTGACAGCAAATGTCATTCTAAAAAGCGAAGGTATGTAATATACTAAAATATCAAATTCTTTTGAAAAGAATGTCAAATGCTCATAAATATTAACGCAACGGATATCGTGAAAGTTTCTAGATGGCTTTTTTTTCTATAAAAAGCATTGAAACCAAATATTGTTTGTATTAAGATGGAAGAAAATGAATGGAAATATTGCAAAAAATTTGAGATTTGAGTGACAAGGAAAATTGCCTTGGTTTAACTTGCGACAGCATAAGGCAACTCTAAAACTCTTATAATGATTGGAAAGTAAAAAAGGTCAATAGATATGTTTTGGATGAATAGGAATCTGTCACACTGTTTCGTGATTCCCGAACATTGGAGAAGCGGAACATTTATTAATATTTATTGGGTTTTTTTTTTGTGTGTTTCCATTCGACAACTAATGTATGGGATAAACACCTCTGTTTTTATTTTAAAGTTTATTAAGTTGAATGTTCTTTCAAAAAGAAAAAAAAACATGCACGATTTCCATATTATTTCTTAAATTTTTTTCTTCAAGTTATGCTTATCAAAATTTTTTTTTGTGTGTTGTCACCTGAGATACAGCGTTGCAGTTTTTCTTGACGTCATTCTTTCTTTCATCGTCACGTGATAGTTATGTAAACAAAAGAAGGAAGAAAAGTATGGTTCTTCTGTTACTATATTTTGACCGGGCATGAATCTCGATCACGTGACAGCTATGTAGTGGACAACAATAATAATAAAAAACAAGCTAACTTTGCAATATTTTTTAAATGCCAATTGAATTAGTTATAGGCTTCTGTGTGTATATAATTATCTTTAATATTGTATAGATAGCATACGCTGTGATGTCAGAGCCCATTGAATTAAGTAAAACTAAAACCATTTCGAAAAGTAATATATGAAATAAAATCAAAATGTATACTCAAGTAAATTTAAGGCAAATATAAAGTTAATTGGTTAATCATAAAACAATCTTTTAGGCTCTGAAAAGAGAGGAATTTCTTAAAGGTCAAAGCAGTCTTATTCTAAGGTATTAAACTGATACGGTAAATTCATGTGACGTCATAGTCACTTGATAGATGCATTCACGTATTTCTAGTCAATCAGTTTATAAATTCATTTGACGCAGTAGTCACATGATAAATACAGTTATGTTTTCCAGCCAATAAATGCCTGTGTTTCGCTGTTGCCATCTTTTACTTTTTATAGAAACTTAAATTTAAAATTACATATTTTTAAACAAAAATAACAAACAAAATGTGCTGGATTTCAAAGTGCAAGTAACTTTTTTTTATTTTGAGAACTTTTAAAGAATTTTAATATTTAACATATTTATCCAATTATTAAATTTGAAGTTTTATCTAAATGTTACGAGTAGAACAACAGAAACAAATCTAATGTCATTGCATTTTATCATGTGACCGTCTTGAATTTTTTTTGAATTAGTTTAGTTGTCATTAATTGAAATTAAACTGACATGATTAATAAAATGTATTTCTTTATATTTTTTTTTTATCATACTATGTATGAGCTTCCACATAGAACTATTTTTAAGTAGCTGGTTACACAAAATATTTATATATTTTTTTTTAGTATTTGCGATCATTAGATGTTTTTCCAAAATTTTCTAACTAAAAGTCGAAATGAAAGCAGCTAAAAATATCTAATTCTTTTCAAATCTAGCTATTTTTGAAAGATTTAATACGTCATAACAAGAATGATCACAATATAATTGTTTCTTTTTATTTTTAAAGTTAAGGAAAAAATAACGAATTAAATTTTAAATATAAATCCTGTTTCACATTTTAAATTTCTGAAAGCAAATTAATATAATGGGCCTTTTATAATGTGTGTTGATGGTTTTTTTAAAAATATTTTCTTTCCTCTCTATAATGTTCTCTGACTGAGCATTTCATTAAAAAAAGAAGCTAATTGTAGGAAAATATTTTTCTGTAATGAATAAGTGCACTTGTAGCTTCAACAAAGAAAACATATTGACTGTAAAATTAACTACGTTCCTTGTATAAAGAGGGGCCCATATTTAACTAACTGTCAAATAAAGGCTACTTAAAATGCTTTAACATGTAAACAGTTATTTCTAATTAATACGAAGACTTCTAACCAAAATATAAAGGGTAACTTTAAAAAGGCCAAAAACTTCCTAAATGTTTTTTATTTGCTAACCAATCAAAAACCTTTTTTTTTTGTTTTATTGGATGATAATGATTGTTATTCAGAACCTTTTTCCTTCAGCTTGGAATCACATGTTTTGATCTCGTGGTGGAAAATATTTACACTTTCGTTTTACAATGGTCACAATAGCTAAATATTTGAACGTGCAGGAAGATATTACTTATACATGCATAAATTTACTTTGACTTTGCTTTCAAAACAAAAAGAAAAAACTGAGCCGTGAAGTAAATAATGGAAGAAAAAATAATACTGTTCTTAGTTATAATGCTTTATAAAGTTCATGAAAATCAATCTATATTAACTTTAAGAAATAAGAGTTAATCTTGATTTTATTCTGTACTTAAAAATGAGTTATACTAGGAAATAATAAATGCTTTTTTGCTTTAAAATTGTTCATTCACAAGAGATAAGGTGTGTAGTTATTGACCTTCTTACACTTTTTAATCATCAACCATTTTAAACACACTTTTAAGACAGAATCAATAGTAAATAATTGTTCCATCTTTATAAGTGAGTTGTTAAGCCTAAATAAGAATCAAAAATATCATCCTTTAAATAATTAAAATTTTACTGTAAGGTTCTGGGTTTTGTAAATATATTCTGTGTGTTTGATAACTAAAACTATTAAATGTCATTCTTGAAAAATTATATTTTTCTCACGCAACTTTATTTTTTTTATTTATACTGTTTCAAATCTAACACTTAAATAAACACACAATATCTATTGTATGTTTTTGCCCATAAATCAGTTTGGATATGTTATTTACGTATTTATACTGATTTGCATTTTAATATGGATACACATGTAATAATCCTGTATATATATATTTTTAATAACTTATTATTCATATTGTTTAACTTAATGATAACATCACAAATAAAACAAAGTATATATATATATAATTAAATGTTTTCATTATTTAATGTAGTATTTTTTTTAAAAAAAAATTCTTGTGAAAACTATGAAATTTAAAAAAGAAATGTATCACTAAAAGCTATACATATAGCGTAGCCTACATGAATTTTCCTTGTGAAAAAGCCCATTGCTAGAGGTGAGATTGATACCTTTGATATGAAACAGGAAACTGTAATCTTTCTGGTTAATTTTTAAGGGCAATAATTTGTTTTAAAAACCGTTTAGGAATGAATGGTCTCGTGAACTGTTCTAGAGTTTTTTTTAAGGTTACTATTTTAATTTTCTAATTGCAGAATTCAATGTCCATGGTAGTCGATGGGAAAAATAAAATGAACAGTTTTAAAGCATCTTTCGTGGTTATCTTTTTGTTTATTTTTTTGAATTCGTGTATTACTGCATGCAATCGTTTTTATGTAATTTATAAAGCAGAGTATAAAGAGCATATATAAGAGCACTTTTCATCTAATTTATTTTTATATCAAAACACTAATTTTTTTCTTTTCCTCCATAATGATTCATTAAAATATCTATTTATTGAAAATCTAAATTTTTATAAACCAACCAGATGCATATATTTTTGTCGAAAAATAACGGATAAAACTAGTTTAAAATTTTTTTTTTCATAATGTAACTTTTAATTTATGTGATTTTAAATGTCAGCAAAAGCCATCATAAAACTACATAGGGCATCTTCAAAGGTTGCAGAAGAAAAACACGATTTAAAATATTTGTACGCTCTGGTATATTACACTTTACGACACTAAATATGCAACACTAAACAGGAGCTGCAAAGACATGAAGAAACTCGGCCAATTTATTTTACTTTGAAATGATATTCGTAATACAGAACGAGAGCAACTTTCCCTCAGAAAGTTACAGGACCACCCTGGACAGTTATTCACGAAGCCACTTCTAGGAACAGAGTGAATACAAGTACATGTGGGGTGTCCTGAGAGAGATGCCTCTTTTCATACCCTATTAATCATTTAACACAGCTCACCTTCTGAACGTGGTAGTGACAGATTATGAAAGCGGTTTTAAATAGTGTCCTGGACGTGCTTGATTGGTGAGAGATCAAGGAAGAATGGTGGCCAGAGAGGCATATGTGCATCTTTTAGACGCGTTGGCTGATTCTTGCAGTGTTTTAGTTATTCTTCTGGCAAAGAGTATTAGGAACCCCTGAAGAATGAGGAGAGTCATTATATACAACATATCCTGTAGAGAATGGTCGAGCCTTTATATTGCCTTGAATACGAACCAGAAGTGACTTGCTATTGTACACGAGGGTGTTTCAAATCATGATGCCATGTTGTCATGCGTTAAGTTGCTTCACAGATGTGGCCGGATTGGACCTGTCACCTTGTAGGCTCATATGAGGCCATTGTCATTGAAAAATCAGAAGAGTAATCCTAATGGAAACATGACTTTCTGCCATTCCATCTTCTATGTCACTCTCTCTAGGCATCATCGCCAACGGAGCAATTTGGGGTGTGAAGTCAATGATTAGAAGTCAGTCTTAGTAACAGATGCCAGGAATGCAGGCCATTAGCAACCAGTTCATGGGAAAAGGTTATAGTCGATATGGCAACATCAAAAGTGTCCTGTAGGGCTGCAAAATGGCGGCTGAAGCGTTTTGCAGGTCGCCATCGTTTGTCAGTGAATGATTCGTTCCACGCATGGTGACGTCCCTCTGACCTAACCAACACCTCTGATCCACGTTTCTTTGTTCCAATAATTTTCATTACAACTTAGTGAGTATCAATTGAGATATAATATATGGATAAAAATACATTATCAGTCAATTCTTTATGCCTCTCGTAAGACAGTCTGTGTATTGAAACTGTCTCCGTTGACGGCAGGCTACTATTTCTCTCTGAGACAAGAATAAAATAATCTCAAAAGGAATTATCTTAGCAGAAATAATGACACAGATATTGTTCACTTAGCATACTCCTTCCCTTACTTTTTACTCAATGGGTGCAGAAGAGCTGCGCACTTCACATCATTTGCAATATTCTGTGAGGTGGACTTCCCTTGAAATTTGCGTAATTTTTGGCCATTCCATTTTGGTATTGAATTTTCAATGCCCCTTAGTGTTGTATTATTATACCTTCAGAGGAGAAAAAGTGTACATGGGATCATTACCCATTGCATTGCTTTTAAAAATAATTATTTGTTAACCCATGAAAACAACTTTTAAGTAATTTATCATAAATAAAAACATTCCTTCGTATTTCGATGGATTCATTTTATCACCATCCGCGGTTGGTTTTCTTAACGCTATTTTTACATGTATTTTCATAATTTAAACTTTTCAATCAATAGATTTGAAATAACATTTTGCTAATTTTATGTTAATAGCAAAAATGTAAACAAGTGAAAAAAAATCCGGGTTTTTTTAGGGATTTTGATTTATGAATTTCAGGTTATAAATCTCAACTTTACATTAAAAACACAATATAAAAATTTTTAATTTTATCATGGGAGTTTAAAAAAAAAACGTCATTTGTCTTTTTAAAAAATTGAATTCTAATTTAATAATCACCATGAGCAATCAATAAAAAAACAAATGCGTTACTAGCTACAAAGAAAACCTCAACAAATAATTATTTATACAATTTTTAAACAATTATAAACTTTTTATCAGATGACATTTTGTTCCTTGTAGTTTAAATGAACAAGCAATAAAACAGTAAAAAAGATTTTGTAAAAAATGCTTCTTAAATTTTTAAAATGTACCTTCCTTTTAATTTTTTAAATTTTATAACAGAAAAATTCCAATTGTCTTCTAACATTTTACAACTATTTTATATATGTATAAAAACTTACAGATAGTTTTGTAGTTATATTCCATTGTTATTCAAAGGAAAATTCATGGCTGGTGAAGTGCAAACAGTAAAAGTTACCTCTTTGAGAAAAATAAAAAAAAAGTTAAAAATATGTTGCAAAATATTTGCAAATAATGTTAAGATTCGGTGATCGGTGAAAAATACAAACACATTTGCCATTAGTGGGATTCTTTGAAGACTTTCAGGAAACTTTTCATTGAAATAGCGTGCTGGTGCAACATTAGTAAGAGGTCAAGCGTTGTTTGAGAGATGTGTGAGTTGGCAATCAAGATTTATGCTTTTATATTACAAAGAGCTATGTAAATACTGTTTTTCATAAAGAGTTTCCTGCTCCAGACAAAACACCGTCACTTTTGTGACATATTTTTAAACATTTCACTTCCCCAACAAAAATTCTGAATGTCATGCCTTCAGTGACGTCTGTAATTATTTTAGCTCAAGCGTTTAGCTACGAAATTTCCAGCATATTCATTAACGTAATACATTTTTTTTTACTGTTTGAGGAACAAATCCTTAAATTTTGAATTGCTGTAAAGGAGTATCAAAGACAATATTAACAAAAAACTTATTGCTGAAATATTTTATGTCTAATTTGTGGCACTTAACGAGAGTAACGTGAAGAACAAAAATTTCAACAATTGCCCTCAGGTACTTGTCTTGTATAACCCCGAACCCTTTATTTACTGTTAAGTTTTTTTCTCAAATGTCAACAAACTTCCAAGGTCACAAAGATAGTAACAGCATATAACTAAATACAGTAACAGGTATGCTTCACCTTTGGGTGGGGAGATCTTTCTTCTAGTTCAGCGATTCATTTTCAAGGTCGTAAGATAATCGATTGATGACCTTTTGTTTGCTACTCAAAAGAATCTTTAGAATGTACTTACTCTTCAGTTTCACGAGATCATTTCAAATAAAGCTTGCGGTAATTGTTCTGCATTTCTTTTTCTAAATTCCTGCAGTGCTAAAAGAGATTTTCACTATGACCTTTAACACTGCTATGTAAGTGGAACCTGTTGCCCTATTTAAGACTGCAAAGCTATACTTAAGAGCTTTTGCTTTCTAGATCATTTTTAAATGTTCAGAATAAAATTGGCAGTTATAAAGACTGCCGATAGAAGTGAAAACTCAGAACTTTTAGTATTAAAATTTGAAATTTCATAATGTTTGAATTAAAATTATCAACATCAATCTGGTTTTCACACCTATTGGCACTCCGAGCAACAATTATATGCACATGATTATATGGTTTTTTATTATTCAAATATATTACAGGCTGTACAAGATCATGACTAAATATAAATACAATTCAATTGAAATAACAATTAATATACAATCATATTATTTATGGATAGTATTTGTATTTACTTAAATTTCAATGTACTTGATTTTTAACATTATTTTAATTGTTTGCATCATTGTCATCATTAATTTCAACAATACTTAGACTTTTTGTGCTTTCAATTATTTCATTTTGTTCTAAATAAATTAGAAGTAAAAAAACCTTTTTAAAAACAAGCTTTTATTTAAATGCGCTAAAAAGAATAAAATAAACTTTTTCTGTAAAACTTTTTTACTATCAACTGATAACGTCATTACACAATTTATATGATATAAAAGCTTGTCGCGAGATTAAAGTACTCTTATTTACTTAGTTTGAAAATTTTACAAATTAAAATCAATCAGATCAATTTACTTGTTTATCTGCAGAGGTAAATCTCGCTACAAGCTTTTATATCATATAAATTGTGTAATGACGTTATCAGTTGATAGTAAAAAAAGTTTTACAGAAAAAATTTATTTTATTCTTTTTAGCGCATTTAAATAAAAGCTTGTTTTTAAAAAGGTTTTTTTACTTCTAATTTATTTTTTACTTTTTAGTTATCACTGGACAGGTTTCTCTGTCTGTTCATCTCATTTAACGCATCTTTGTTGCTAGGTCGTTTGCCGGTTATTTTCGAACAGTCTAGCTAAATGAATTCTCGCAAAAAGTGTACTAGACGTAAAACACAATTTTTTTTTAAATCCGTAATTTTTAAGCAATTTTTTCACTCTTCGTACAGATCTTGGGTAATATTTTTCTGCACACGAAAAAAAAGTTTTATGAGATTATCTTCATAAATGACGAAGTTATTAATGTTATTAAAATTTTGAGTATTTTTTGAAAAATCGTAAAAAAAAAGTTTTCGGCATTTTATTTTTTAAATGACTGATTCTAAAAGAGCAACGCATAGGCTGTTTTAGTACGGAATGTCGATTTATTTAAACAAAAAAAAATTCATGCGCAATAATTTAGACATTTTCATAAAAACGCATCGATTGTGACTCCTTTAAAAAAATCGCAATAAATACAAATATTATTATTTTATAAAAAAGATTATACCGTATCGGAACGAAATAAATGATTTTTCCGATTCTGTAATTATTTTTTTTCTGGGTTTCATAGATTAAAAAGTTAGATAATTTTTTTAAAGAATTTCTACAATACTCCATCTCAGTTTAACTTGGCAGCGTTGAGAAAGGAATACAATGTACCACAATCTACTTGAAAAATAGCTCTACTTTTTTGTTTTGAATTTAAATCCAAGAAAATAGATAGAAATTTGTAAAAAAATTGCATACGTTGTAAAAATTAGATTATTTTTACGTTGTAGAAACGTAATTATTTTTAAACAAATAATTATTACTGTCAATAGCGCAACATTATGAAATTCCAGTTTGGCTGAAAACCGATTTTCGACGCCAACTTTTGTCCTTGTTGTAACAGTAACATTATTACAACAATACAGACATATCAAAGTTGGTCTGCATTGTTGTAATAATGTTAATGGTTTTTAAGGTTTTTAATTAATATATTCTTAATTAATTGCAATATCGGGATATAAATGGTCAAAACATGCATTGTCATCCAAACTAAACCTGTATATAAAATTTCAGCTCAATAGGATGAAGATATCAGCTTCAAAATTGAGTTGCAAGATTCCACCCGAACAAATTACATACATACATACATACATACATACATACATTGTAAGTTAAATAAAAGCTTGTAAAAATACAATAGGCTTATAGTAACTAAAGTAAGAAAGGAAAAGGTTTGATTCAAATTTATCTATCGCGTATAAACCGCAACGATCGTCGTTTTATATTTTGTGGAACTAAGTTTTCTAACATTGGAGATATTTAAATTAAGTGTTTCATTTAGAAATTCAATTAGTGGTAGATTTTTATCATCTGCAAAAGGTAATATTGAAGTCTCCACTTAAAATCATCGGTGCATTATCATATTGTTCGCCACATCTTTTTTCGAGTATTTCAGAACCTTTAAATAATCATTTTGCAAAAAATAGCAAAGCACATATTTTATTTTTGACAATTTAAATTAATAAATAATGATTTCGAAATATTAAAATTTTAAATAAAATAAAATATTGGATGAATTTAAAGTCGGAGCCGTTTTTATTAATTTAAACTAAAGATTTTAATGATACAAGGTTATACACTTTAATTTTGCATTAATAATCATATTTTAAACTCCAACACATTAATCTTCAATTATTATTAGATTTTATAAAATTTTTAATTTCAAAATCCACGATAAAAATATGATTGAACAACTAGAAGTCTGTTTTATTACGGTAGTAAGAAAACGTCTATAGGCCATTGTGAAATGCTAATCCGGATTGTGTGATGCATTGCAGAGGTTAAATATTAGAAAATAAATAATACAAAATTTTCAAACGCCAGAATAAATACGAAGATTTAAAATAATTTTAAATAATATAAAATTTTCAAACGCCAAAATAAATACGAGTATTTAAAATAATTTTCTGTTATTTATTTTTTATTTTAAAAATATTAGTATATTTATTTAGTTCTCGCTATTGTACTGCACAATGATTCTTCAATCAAACGATTCAAATAATAATCAAACAAAAACACTATTTCAACAATGCACAGTGTATACACACATTGAAGTTCCCTAAATCCATTCAATTTCTCTTATAAGATATACACAGCACTGTACGTCAGCTGTATAGCTGCAGATGTACTGCTATAAGCATGTCGGTGACGCGAACGCACGAGATTTCACCCATCCAAAAAGTGTCTAAGGCGAACAGCACACTGCGCGTGCGCCAGTTAGAGCATGTTGGTGACGCGAACCCATAAGATTTTTCCCTACCAAAAAGTGCCCAACGTCGCTAAGAAGTTTTCACTTCAAAAATCATTAGCCAAGAAACAATGTACTTCTTTGATTGGGGATTCAGTGATGTTTCAGTGATTGTTAGTAATTCGAGTAAATGTTTAAGTGCTCAAAATTTTCAACTATTACAAAAGGGATATTTTTCAGTGGGAGGAAGGGAGCAGGGAAGGGAGTCATTATCATATTTGTTTCAATCATAGTTTGGAAAATCATTACAATAAATTTGAATAATAAGATAAATGTAAATATTTTTTTATACGTGCCGCTTACTTTTGATTTGATAAATATTTCATCCCACTTGAATTTGTGATATTTAATTGAATGTATATATTGTTCCAAAGATACAACAGTATAAATATATGAGAGAAGATAAATTGATTTCAGAATTTAAACTATTGTCAGATGACACGCAGAAATAACATTTAAATTAACATCACATTACTTCACACGAGGATTTTCAAGGGTCGTTGTGCAAATGATAATTCCATCCAAAGCTCATTATCTTCATTTTGGTGTATTTGTATTTTTGGTAAGCAAAATTCTTTAAATGAAATCGTTAAAAAACATTGAATTAATTATCTTATTTTTCTGGATAATTCTATTTGAAACTCATAGTTTTTTTTTTATAATTCATGCGTTACCTATCAAACATAATACTATGCGAATCGTACACTGTGCAAACTGTAAACTTCAAAGCCTTATGAATTATTGATTCTTAATTGTAAAACTAAATATTTTGTTCCAATCATATTTATGTTAACTGATTCTCTATAAGTTATCTTCTTACTGCTTGTACTTTATAACGTTATGTTATATTAATATGTGCAATGTTTTTTCAAAAGCAAAGATTTATTACATTTTGCTTGAACTTAATGAATTTTCATTGATTTTACCTTACTAAATAAAATAGTTCATATATATATATGCATATATACACTCTATAGGATAAAAAGCGATGCACCAATGAAGAATTCTTCCAATGGGACGAAATAACTTATGGGCATACCCTACAATAGAATTTTCAAATGGATAACTTTTGGCTGCCGAAGAAATAATCTCTAGCTGAAGCACCAGTGCTTTTCAACTGAGCATCCTGATGATATACAAAACAAAGGACTTTTCAATGCTTAGCCCCTTCGGGACGAACGTCGCACCCGTGCGCCGGCACAAAACACCGTCTGGAGACGAGTGTCGCGCCCGTGCGCCAGGTCCCTGGAACGTTTTTTAAGCTAAGTTTTTTGGCAATAGATGGCATTCTATGTCCATAAGATTTGAGATACATGGAGATCTGAACTTCTACTCGAAATGAGAGAAATATTACTCACTTACACGTGGTTTTTGTTTTATAAATATAAGGTGAAAGGAATGTTTCCGAATTGAAAGCTTTATGACTGCTCTTGAAATGAACATGTGGTTTTTGTTTTTAGTGAAGATGAGAGATTTATTTTCGCTAAAGCATTTGATTTGGATTTTCAGTCTAGTTTTTTACGGATAATTAGATCTGGTAGACAAAATTTGTCTTTTTTTCGTACTTATTTACACGGTCGACTTTTACAAATGCTTACAGTAAAATGTTTAAAAACTTGTAGTTAAACAGAAAGCGGCTGAAGTAAATAAAGTATGTTAATACGAAATATATGAAGCATACACCGTTCGTATAATATACAGAACAATATTGAACAACGCGTTTATATTTCGGTATTTTTATGGATTTAGGCTGAACTACACAAAACCCTCCGGCCTGTGAGTGACACTCGCGATAAAAACATTCGGCCCTGGTGGTACGCACGCCGCGTTTGCGTCCTTCGTCGCGAAAAGGTTAGGTATAACTTCCATGCGAGTGTGGTTCTGTTGAATCAAGTAGACTGTATCAATTACTCGCAGATGTTATCATTTGAGGAAAAACGTGTAATTGGACTAAATTAAGCAGAATAATCAAATCACAGGATAGCTCGAACTTGAGTCAAAGTAATACTTCCATTCAACGATTTTGGCAAGAAGGGTTAAATACGTGGTGAAATTAGTAGAGGATAGTGAGATTTCTCAACTCTTGATTTATCCTTACAAATAATTCGACGCGTAACCGGGACTCCAAAAACTGTCATGACCATTGTAAGCAGGGGCTGATGTCACGATGGTCATTGAGACGACTTCCTTCATCGTTGTTCACTGTTCACAGCCAGGCGCTTAAATAGTGGTGCCGGGTGAATTCTACCTAGAATTTCAGACTCAAGCATTGCGCTTTGATTTGTGTCCCAATGACCAATGAAAAAGTGTCTGGATTCAATCAGGACAGTGGTGGGTTATTTATCGAACTTTTGTACACCACACAGCCCGACAACCAGGAGTTATGATAAGGGTTTTCATCTCATTTGATTCATGATACGCCTACAAGGTTCTACACTCGGCTGTATAACCCTTACTTGCACAGATGCCTTGGCATATATTTCAGCAGGAGAAAGCCGATCGCTCTCGGCACTCGTATTTACTGCTTGTCTATTTGCTTCCACAATATTTTCCTGGCAGTAACGTTTTCCAGAGTTCTCTCCAATAGAACAACCTTTGAACTCTGATGAGCAGGGGTCTAATTTGCCAATCGAAGCATATACCGTCAGCAGTATAAAGGAAGACATCGACCAAATTTACAAGCTAATGCTCAACCTGACTGTAACTTGTGGAAGTCTAACGCATTTTTGACATTCGTTTCTTTCTATTGTGGCTGTGTTTTCTGAATAAAACATTCAATTCCTATAATAACATTTTTTTTTCAGTACCTGTACATCACTTCCATCAATTTTAGTCATTTTCAAAAAAAAAATCCTATGGAGGTTAATTTTTTATGTTGAAGAACGTATACATGATACACTTCTCTATGTCCGGTTTTAGTTACATTTTATAATTTGATTCATTCTTCGCATAGATGTAAAGGAAATTTGTTGCTTTCCTTTGCTTACAATTTTTATTCCATTACGACTTTTTAAGTATGTTTATCTTAAATAATTTAAAATTTAAATTATGTTAAGATATGGGGTAATCAATATATACATCAACAACATATTTACACAGCTATTTGCTTGCCCAGATTACATAAAAATGACATTTTAGATTTCAACTTCAGATAAGACATTATTCATTTAACAGCTTCAATCCGAATGTTTTTATCTAAAATTTGCTTCTAGTTTTTTTTTTTTTTTTTTTGTAAATTTGTAACCATTTTCTATGAAGGAAGTCATTGAAAGATACTATTACAAAACGTAATTAAGACTGATCAAGCGTGATCTCAAAATCATGTGTTCTTTGACAATAGGCAAATTAAGTAGATAAGAACAATAGCTTAAAAGGGCATTTAAAAAACCATTTTTCTAGCAATTTTTAAGATTTTGGCATTTTATGTGTTCTGTGTGTTTTAATTTCTAATTGTTAAGGAAGTAAAGAAAAATTGATGATGACCGCTGCATTTGATTTACCCAGCTCAAAGCACACACACACATAACATGGACTTCATTTTACTCTAAATACATCATATATTTATTAAAATATTTAAATTAATTAATAAATATTTAAATTAATTTAATAAATTTTAATTATAATTTAATATAATTTAATTTAATGTAATGTAATTTATATAATTTAATTTAATTTAATGTAATTTGTATAATTTAATTTAATATAATTTAATTTAATAATAATTAAATTTTAATATTTAAATTAATTTAATAAATAATTAATATTTATTAAAATTGTATCTTTTATGTCTGTCTGATAGTATTTATATCAGAATCAATATGTTAATATAAAGCATTTTGAAGTTTTTTTAATATCTTTCATTTATCCGTCTGCGGGATTATTAGATGTTATAGATGAGGCTGTTGAGTTGTGATTTTCTCCAGTTGATCCTATCAGTCACATCGGCCTTCCATCGGTTGATTCCCATTAGTTTGAGGTCCTTTTCAACATCGTCTAACCATCATGTAGATGGTCGTTCTCTACGTCTGGTCCCATCAATTTTCGGAAAAGTTACTTTTTTGGTAGGAAAAGCATCGGCATATCTGATAACCCAGCCATGTACAATAAATAGTACGTGATGCTTTTATAGTTCTCACAATTTTATAAATATCTACATAATTTTCAAATATCTCCTCTACATATGGGATTTATTCATCAGCTGATTAAACAAGCATATCAATGAATATCAGATTTAGAAAAGTCCTGTTGTTTCCAAATAGGTAAATTAATGTTTTTATACGACTTTTATCATGATTCAATCTAATGCCAGTGTTTTCGTGTCTTTATTTGTAATAAACTTAGGTGACAATCAAGATCTCTGAAAATAGTCTTTGTGACTGAGGCTTCAATCAATCAATCAAAGAAATGTTAAGGCAATATTTGCATAATGTTATGTATAATTAATTTGAAAAATTGAAGACATATTCAAGCATGCCACCAACTTAAAGAGCATTTTGCTGGCAAGAAGGAGCTTTTGCGAACTCCAGGAACTTTTCCACATATTTAGGGTCCGATATTTTTTAGGCTCTAAAGTTAATTTGCCGACTTTATCTCTCAATATTGTTACAATGCCAGCTGGCCGGCGATATCGTTCTTCATTTACACTCTATTGTAAGGGCCAATTTTCCATTGAAGGCTGGTAGTCTTACGAAATCGAAGTACTCCCCTATACCCATAACACAGTGATTCTAGAAAACTCCATTCCCAGCAGAACTTTCGAGATGGAGTGATCCATTCGTCAAATCCCGGAAAACTGCTCACGATCAAATGGGCCTAAATCTTTTGTCTTATCATACTGTTTCAAATTATTTATTTGTTTAAACGTTAGATATATAACTGTTTAGGTCATTTGCTTTCCGTTTACTTAGCCGCTAACAGTGTAACATTTGTACAAACCAGTGATCTCTGATTCAGTTGGTCTTCAATTTATTATTGCACTGATTTTTATAGCTTGACCTGTACTCCAAGAATTTGAAGATCAAACTAAATACCAATTCTTCACAATCCCGATACATTGTCAACTTATAATGACAGCCCGTTTTATCAAAATGTCAATTCTAATGCAATTCATTTTCATTTTTTGAAAATTCATTTCTTAAAATTATTTGGAAAATTATAAGAAAGTAAGAAAACAAATAATTAATAATAATGTAAAAGGAAATTGAAAGAAAAATAAATGGGGATGAGATATGATTGCTTATGTTTTGTTTGAGTTTCATTTAAATAAAGCAAAATAGTCTGCACTTCGCATCCTAATTTCAGTTCTCATATTAAAATGAGAAGTAAGCTAAAGCGTATATAGTAAATAAATTGTGATTTTTTAAATAGTGATCTTTTTAATTAACATCTTGAATTCATTTAAAGTCCACACTTAGGGCCCAAAGTAAACGTATAGATCTAAGATTTCCCTATTCGTATCGATGCTGTGAAGTTTCGTGCCCGATTTGAAGTTCGGATCAGACTTCATAGGGCCTTTCCACTTTTATCTACACACATTGGAGAAGCCAGAATATAATATTAATATTAGAGTTTTTTTGAAACAGCATTTGTTTTTTACTCAATGGGGCAGCATTTTAGCAACTTAGCCTTTGAAGGCATGGCAAGTTTCCAAACGTGAGAACAATTTTCTGGTGGCACCATCTAGCGGCGACTCTTTCTACCAAATTTTTTGATGCTTGAATTTATTCAATCCAAGCTCTAGTCGAAAGCAAAAAATTGCCGAGAATACCACTGTCAAGTTTATACTCAAGGGATCTTTTACATGCTACATAATCATATGACATGAGTGCCTACGATTTTCGCATCCAGAAAATCTATCGGCTCTTGCCAGAGTTGAACCCGCAATCTTAGGCTTACGAAGCGGACACGCTACCGAAACAGCATTTATAATTCTTCCTGTTTTCGAATAATAGGTACATCAAGTTCTTAATTTTAAGAAGACACCAGGAGACATCGCTTGCTGTGAACAAAATCTAAAACAAAAACATTAAAAAGAAATATTAATTTTTCAGTTAAATTACGTGTGATTTTATTCCAATCAAAATTTTAACCTTGAATTCTATTCATTTCATCATTTAATTTAATTCTACATTGTTTTAAACTAAAAATTATTATTTTTTTATGGTGTTAAGATAAGCGGGCTACAGTGATTTGAATTTTGCAAGCGACAAGTCCTTTACATGTAAAATACAATCGATTGCAAATATTGTTCTTTTTTTTAAGCTAACATAAAACATTGCGTTTTATTCAAATTAGGGAAAATTTAAAGAGGAAATTTTATTCGTCAATGCTATCACCCCACGCAAAAGTAAATAGTAAGCTCTCTTCAATAGCACAGGCATTATTGTTTGGTGTATGTAGATCCGATAGATCTGATTTTGTTTTTGTTTTTTCACTCAAAAAGGGTTCTTTTTTTGTTATTCTGTCGTCACAGCTGCCAAACAAAACATTTACTGACGTAAAACTTTTGTTCAAGGTAACTAAAATCGGTGATTAAATTCTAAATCTTAGTCAATGGCATCTGTATTACCCTACAGGGCAAATTTTTTAAAAAAATCGGTAAATATATTCCAGAGAACCAGTTTTTTTTTTTTACTAACGGAAATTTCTCAAAGGATCTACTTTGGAATAATCAGAGATCCTGTGTTGACTCCTTCGTTTTTTTTTCTTTCAAAAAAATATCCTAGGAACCACTGACATTTCGTTTGTAGTAACCGGTTCTGGTAAACTGCGTGACGTCGCTCAGGGCTTGGGAAATTAACTTAGGTAATATTAAGCCGGTAAGAGAAACTATAGTCAAGTGATATTTAAACATATTAAAACATATTTGCCTTTGACGCACGAGGAAAGAGGGAAAAAAGGGGAGTATTTAAGGAAAATGCTTATTAAATCGACGCTTATTTATTTCATTGGTTTTCTGTAAATAAATTCCTCATCTTTGGTCGGATTAAGGAGGCTCATTTTTCAACCGGTGGCTCTTGCACTGGCTGTTTCGTAGAAAGAGTTTGCTTCCACATATCATCAATAAACCGGTGAGATTTTTTTCTCTTTATGTAATTTTTCTTTATATAATAATTTTTGAGTATAAATGTCTGATATTTTTTTCCTATTTTTTTCATAAATAATCTACATTTGTTAACAAATTTCTAAAAACGAATTCTAAAAAAAAAAAAAAATACATACGTTTCTTGGAATTCTTTTAAAACAAAGTGTAGTTTACTTGATATATATTGTGAATATCAAATAATGATCTCGCAAAATTCACACTATAAATCGGCAGCTTATCCACATTATTATTCTTAGTAGTTAATATTTAATAATTAATATTAAAATGTTTCAGTATTTTAATAGTTTTACATAAAAAAAATTTTCAAGTAAAAATTCATTCAAAATGATGTCTACAATGATCGTTTGCTCAAAAGTGTTTAAAAAACAAAATAAAATATTCGAAAAAATATTTTATTTTAAAAAAATGTGTTGAGGTGTTTTATGCTACTAGAGTATAGCGATTTATATATATATGCTTACGTAAAGCCTCTAACTGATATTGAAAATATAATGCATCCTCAAAATTGACGTGATAAATTTTTGAAAGATTGTTTAATTATTTAAAAAAATTTAATATTTTCGATTTCGTAAGAAAAATAGAGAATGTGGAAGTAAATATATTGCAAAAACAGCATTTAATTCTACATAAAAACGAAAATATTAAAATAAATTAGAATTTTAAAATACAACTGTAAAAGATTACAATTTTACATTTTTAATCAATAAAATGTTAATTATATCGTATTTCTGATGGAAATTTTATTTTTAAAAATCTTAAACTCTTGATTTTTGAGTCTTTTTATATATGAATCAAGATATAAACAAAGCAGATATTATAAACTGAATAAACTTTAAACATTTGAAGTATTAAATTCTAATGCAGCCAGAAAGGCAAGAATTTAAATGATATTGATGCATTAATTTACGTAAAAAACTCAGGATTATCGTTTGGTAGAATAGAACTCTTTTTTTTTTTTTAAATCTCATCATGAAAGTATTTGCTGTAAGTACGACTTTTCATAATATGCATTTAAATTAAACAAAAATATTTTCAGATACGATTAAAATTTTACAGTCTCTGCTTTCAGAAGTATCTTTTGATAACATTTATTTTTGTTTTTAAAACTAGGTAGTAAGCAGTTAGTTATTAATGAAGATTCCTCTTTTTTAATTAAATATGAAAAAACACTGTTCTTAAACTTAAAACGTGGTTTATTGATAACGGAACGTGATTTCTCATGATCGGACTGTGTGCCTATTGATTTTAATTTTGTTTGTACGAAGTAGTAAAGAACAACTTTATCTTAGAGCGGAATATTAACATTGCATTTTATGTATAAGGTGAATCGCTTTTTATACTTAAGCGTATTCATACTCTATGATCGAAGCTGTCTTCGCTAAATGTACAAGAGCCTAAACTAAACGCAGAGCATAGTTTCAAACAGAAAAATGATTAAATTTTCATGAACATTTGCAACGTTATAATTCATACATCTGTTTATAATGTAGCATTTTTAAAATTTCAAAATATTTCAGAAATACTTATTTTTTCATTTTTATACGTAAGGGATGGAATAACTCAGATATAAATGAGGAGTTTGATAAAATATGATGTTCTCTATTTTTATAGTATTAATGTTTCAGTTCTTTTATATCTGAAAAAATAGTCCTATCCAAGCCCTATTCTTTAGCAATAAGTGGAGATAATCTTAAACTTATAATCAAATAATAATTTTCCAGTTATTATTTACTGTAGTTTCGGGAACATAGCTACCACCGTATCATTGATACAGGGGCTCCAACATGAGTAATATTTTGACACTTTCAAATATGTTTCATTAATATGATGATTTTTTTTTTATTTTCTAAAAAAGGGCCCCTAGGAATTTTGATACAGGGCCTAAGACTAGCTACTAAAGACTAGCTACGCCGGTGCGTAGATTAAAGTATTAATTGATATACAGCAATAATATGCATTTATCGTTTATATAAATGGGGCTTTTTTCAGGAAACTTGAAATTTATCGAACATCCTTATTACTAACGATATCTAGCTTGGGAATTTTCAAAATTTATATCGCACAAAATTTTAATTTTTTTATATGAAGAAAAATTTGTCTGAAATACTTCCCTTAAATAATGGATTTTAAAGATATACATTAAGTAATTTTAAAATCCTCTATTTTTTTGTCTCTAATAAGGAATTTGTTTGATCTAGCTTTTTCATATATATTTATAAAAATTTAACTAAAAATTATATATGTTCATATTAATTTTAAATGCACGTTCATTATAAAATGTCAATGTAAAAGTGGACGATGTATGGACGAACAGTGGCGATGGTGTCAGTGAAAACACACATTGCTCAACGTGAGGCGTCTTGCACATCGTGGCCCCCTTTTTCGTATGAGAGAGGACAAAAGGTGACATGTTCTGTATTCTTCGTAGAAAAAAAAGAACGTTTACGGTGGTTCTTGCCTGACCGGAAGATATTCTAGAACAATTCGTCTTCCGCTATGAACTCTTAACTGGTAGACTGACTTCTTTTCGTTGAGCAAAGGAGAGAGAAATCCATTTTCTCTTGGAGAACTGTGTCATTTAGTTTTCTATACTCTCTCGGGTTAGCAGCTTGGTTTCGATTCAGTGCGGCTGAAAGCGTTGAATCCGTTCTCGCGTGAGAGACAGTGGGAGGCTTATTTTATTCGTTCGGTTATACTGCCAAGGATATTTAAAAATGAATGTTTTTGACCGCAGGTGGAGTGATATTAAGGATTTGAAGTAAGTAATTTTGTTAAATATTTATTAAAGAAAGTTGGCAATGCGCATTGTTCCATAGTTTTGGTTTCAAAATTATTTGTCTCGACTGAAACCAGTCAAAGGTATAGAGATAAAAAAAAATACTGAAATTGGCATAAGTCAATCGTAAAGTTGCTAACCGTAAAGTTATACGAAAGAAATGCGCAATATGTTGCTTGTATTTTATCTATTGCATTGCTATTCAAATATAATTCAAATATTATTTACTGTAAGCCTATTTTTTTAAAATCCTATAACTTACTCTGGTGTATAACTTTAATAGCCGAAAATTATTTTTGTTCATTATAATCTGGATTATATTTTTATTTTTCTATTTATGAATGCCTCATTTCAATCTGATTCTCCAAAGTTCTTTTCTGTTGATTGGTAATTGGTATAAATGCTTCATGTCCTAATAAGATATAATCTTTTTTTTAAAAAAAATGGAGAAGGAAACTTTAAAAACGGATCTAATTGTTACATGTTAAATGAAAAAAATAAGTTTGATCACTTTGTATTGAATACTATATATTTTGTTGGTAGCAGTATATAAATACAAATTAATAAACCTTATAACCAATTTTTTAAACTATTTGCTGTCAAATTTGCTCATTGCATTAAAAAAAATCTTCCCTATTTATCGGAAAATCAGGATTTTGTTTCCAACGTTAAAATGTAACATTAAAAAAATATTACACTGAAGTGCTCTTCGGTCAATACTGTACTGAGATTTTCTAAGGTCAAAACATGTATTGGATTTCACGGATGTTTATCTAAGAAAGAATTACGTTGAGGTTTTAAAATTTATACAACTAAATCGTCATAATAATATTTGAGCTTAGAAGGGCTGAGTAATTCATTTTTTAATTGTATTTTTGTCAATGCCCGTAAAACTCCAACAACTTTATATTACTTTGATATTCTTATGACATGTGTATATTTTTTAGCGCGTTTTTCACGTAGTGTAAAAAAAGCGCTATTAGGACGCAAATTTCGTCTTCGTCTTCGTCCTCGTCTTCGTTGCATATTTTGTCGTACCTTTTTCTCAGCCAATAAGCAACCGATTGACCTCTGGGTTTCGGCATTTGGTCGCATTTGTGCCCTAGATGAGCCGAATCATATTTAAATTTAATAATTTTTAAATTAAATTTTTTTAAGTATAGTACACACTACTTTCTGTTAGTAAAAAGTTCATTAGTTGCATTATTGTAAAATACAACATGTGAAAAACGCGCTAAAATTACTTGGCCATGCCAATGATTGATATCTTGTCGAAGAATGATTAGAAATGTTCTAGATTATATTTTAGGACATTAATTAAAATATTTTAACAAATAACAGACTTACGATATATCAATTCTATATTTTTCGATACTGTTTACTTTCAAAGCTGTACATTAAACGCTACAATTTAATATGTATATGTAGAATATATAATTGTACATAATGTGAAAATATATAAAATTTACTTTATTGTACCTGCTACATTAGCGACCGGAACTGTCTGACTTACCCGAACGTAATTTTTCTTTCTCTTTTACCATTTTTATTCCTCTTCATTCCTTGGGGATGAAAGTTCGAAAGTTTTAATGTTGAGGAGAAGTTATATGTATATATATATATATATTTTCAAACAAATTGTTTTCACACACACAAATTTCAAAATATTTGTTATGTCAAATTAAATTAATCCACACACCGAATACTATTTCTAATACTTTTTTTTAGAAATACAACTTTTTTTCACGACTTAAATTACAGGACATAAAATTCAGAAAACTAATATTCTATTGTAGATTCTTTGTAGCAACCCACTTTAAAGGATTTTTATTTTACTTGTTCTAACAAGACTTATTTTAGTTCATACTTGAATACATTTAATTTAGAACATTTTATTACTCCATGAACTTCGAATTGTTGAAGAGTATCATATACAATGTGTGAAATAATTATGGTGAAGGAAAATGTTAAGCGTGGCAATTATATAGAATCTATTTTCTGTTATATGAAATAAATTGTAGGTGTAACACTAATTCTCTGAGTGATAAATAATTACAAACTTGTTCGCCATGATGTGTGTAAAACAGTACTAGCTTGTATTAGGATCAAAAACTGAAAAGAATTTGAACCAGTGTTTCCATTCAGTTACTGCTTCTTTTTCAAACTGTGGGATGCTCCCCCTGGGGGCGTGATAATCCTACCAGGGAGAGAGCAAGAATATTGAAAAGTCAAAAATAAAAGATTTAAAAAAATTATTAATTTACTAAAAGGAATCAAAACGAAATACATTCTGATATAATAAAAAGTACACATTTTTACGATGATATACGAGTAATATACTTGTAAATATATCAGTACTGCACATAGCATTTGATCATTAATTCATCAATGCTAAGTTAAGAACAAATTTAATATTTACTAGTTTGTCATATGCAAAATTTAATATTTATCGATAATTTGTACAATTTATAATTAAAGTTGTATATTGTAGCTTTAACGTCAAAGTAAGTTATTATTGAATTCAATACATTATTACTGTATGGAGAGGGCGCCATGAAAATTATAATTAAAAATTGGGTCACAAACATTGAAAGTTTGAAAAGAGCACTGAGTTTCTGCAGTCTTTTTCTTTCAAATAATAATTTCCGCTTGTTCTATGACTTTTATTTGAAAACTCAGGGGATAAATCACTGATTTTCCTTTCTTTCTCAGGTATCATCCTTCACACTTGTTGGAAAAGCAAATAAGCGTAAATAAATATAAATTGAAAAAAAAAAGATTTTTTTCTCTGGAATATACCAACCATAAACCTAACCCTAAGGCAACGTGGCTCATCGTTTGTTGTGAAAGTTGAATGATCACGTTGATTGCAACAACTACTCTTTTTTTGAAGAGCCCATTTTTTTGTTCTCGTTCTATAAACCTACTTCTATCCTACTACAACCCACTGAGCCTTTTGCTTGTCACCGTTTACACTTTTCTTCACTGCTTATCTCGTATTTGAGATAAAATGTTCTGTATCTCCTTATTGTGCTCGAAATATGAACTCGTCCCGGAATTGAATACCGACTCAATAAAAGGAGTTAACTTCAATTTATTGATAAGTGTTCGAAAAGAGTATCTTGGTTCCTTTTGAAAGCTTTAACAATTCGTAAACATGGCGCCTGTTGAAGTTAACCTTAATGACATTCACAGAAAAATTTTGAATCTGAGGTAGGTTTAACATGTTCTATTGTTTAAATCGTGCACCGGTTCCGTTTTCCGAAACAATTAAATATAATCCCGGAAGTTTTGTTTTTTCATATGAGTTCATTTCGTGACAATTTTTATCAAGAAATAATTAGTTTCTGTGTTGGAAAAATGGATATAATACAATATCTCTTTGAGGAAAAATTGTCTTGATATCATACATAGAAAGAAAAGAGAAACAAATTACGATATCATTTATTATTTTGGGAACAAAAAATGAAGTTCTTGATAAAAGTGCATTGTATCAGTAATATATAAACGTAAATTTTCTTTAAAAATGAGTTTGGGGATATTTTTAGAAAGATTAATAAAAATATATAATCAAAATAAATTTTTAAAAAATTAAGTAGGTTACTCCGTATTTTTTTACTTAAAATTGCAAAATGCCTTAAATGTAAATAATGGTAGAGTTTAAATATTTGATCCCACACAAGACCCATATTAAAATGTAAATTAGGTTGAAATACAAAGTCTTTTAATGGCAAAAAAACCCCATCAAAATTATTACTAATAAATAAGGACTTTTTTCTAAAAAAAAAAAAAGCAATCTAATTCACGTACACAAACTCATTTCTTTCCACTAGTTATTTTTTTAACTATTAAATTCCCGTTAGAGAGCCACACTATACGTATCAAAAATGTTGATTTCCTTTTCAAATCTTACAGTATTCAACCTTTATTTAAAAATAAACTAAATATCTTTCTTTTTTTATCAAGTTTAAAAAAAGCAATTTTCTAGGAACAAAAATAAAATTAAATATAAAATATAAAATTTTAAGTAATTATTTAATAATTAAACAGCTTCAATTCTTTTGTAATGAATTGTTTATATATTTTTGCTAAAATATTATTAAATTTGACGACATCAACAAGAAAAACAATTTGTGGGAAATAAAAAAAAAAAATCTGTCGAAAATGAAGTTTACTTTTGAGATCCAAGTAAAACAGAATAGCATAGTCATCCGTATGGATAAGTTTCAGAATAGTCTCATTCTTATGAATAACACAACCCTATTCAGAATTAAATTTGAATGTGCAGTATTATAATTATGCTACAAATCTAAAACTTTTTAAAAAAATTATAAAGTCTTGTAAACAAAGAAATTCCTATTGTTGATGTTAGGAGTATTACATATGTCAGAATCATTACGTCATTTTTAGCGTAAGGAGATTTTTGTATCAGCAATTAAATAATTATTATATTTATGCATGTAATTAATAACTAGTTTAGAAGGATTATTCGAATTGCTTGCGATATTTTTAACACTTTTTTAATCTATTTATTATATTAATTGGTCATTTTCATCAGCACTCTATTTGATTTAATTTTGTGGTTTCGGTAGACAAATGTACGGAGCTCGTAACCGGCGGTGTCTCTGAGTTGCTCTGGTGCCACTAAAAACACATACCATAGAGCAACGGTTCTTAAACTTTCGATAGCCGCGGGCCCCCTTTATGTATCAGCGTGACATTGTGGACCCCCAAGGTTTTAAAACATCCCTCCCCGACTTAATATTCTTAATCAAAATACAAATTTTAGTTGAGTATTTTCATTGGGGACAATTTAGTGATCTAGTTTAGTATGGTACATCTTTCCATTTTCCCACGAGGTCTTTCAGAGTCTTTAGAAAGGGGAAATCTCAACGTTGCATGAGAGAGTCCACGACCCCCTAGAAAGACGGGGAAAGACTAATACATGTTAAATCAGTTTTGAGGCTTTAAGTCTTCCAGTTTGAATGGAAGCTTGGAGAGGAATGTAGTTTCCCTGTGATATTTTTCGTCACTTGAAAGTTAAGAGGTCCATTACCAATATAGCAAGACGCTTATTAAAAAATTACTCAACTTATCTGTTTTCAAACTTTCGTTTCACTTTCATTGAATTCTTTTTTCCCCCACTTTTTTACTTTGGATACGAGTTTAACTTCCTTTCTCTTTCCTCTTAAGTTACCTATAAGTTCACTGACACGCTTTGTCAGTCAGGCCTGTAAAAGTTTATATTTAGTTGATCACTGACACCACATCAAAATGAACTAACAACAAAAAGGATATGTTGCGGAACTAAGCGTAATCAAACTACGACATCGAATTTTCCTACCGTTATTAAACTACCGTAAAAAATAGAAATACTGTCCGAGCATAACGGTTTTTAATCTCCGAGAAAGAAGCATAGTTCTTGCATAGTAATTGTATGCATAATCCCATTAACCTCAGACCTTATTCCTGTAGCAAAGATAACAAAAAAGTGTTCCATGCAAAACCTGACATTGAAATCTGTCGAGTTGTAAAACTTGGCGTCCACTTCCTTCTTCAGTCCATTCCTTTCTTTTTTTATTTTCGAACGGAATAATAACGAACGCTGTGCGCTAGGCCATTTCCATTAACTAATTCAGCTACCACAGGAACCAGTTAATGAGGAATGCCTAAGTAAAGATGGCACAGGTTACGCAGGTTCGTCAACCTCAGATGCGACGGACAAAGGTGTTTTTTTCCGCTCTTCGATGTTATTGAAATTTGAGGATGTGTAATTTGCTCAGGGGCTGTCTTGAAATTGTGTAATGTCCGATTTGCAATTCCTTGAAGGCTTTTGATGATGTAAAATAACCTATTTCTTTCAAGATGTTCGTATATTATTAGTAGTCATTATTATGTCTTAATCGTACGTAGAACTTCGGCTGTTTATGAGATAAACTATATGTAATCTCGAACGTTGAAAATTTTTTGTTGAAATTGTCTTGAAAGTAACTTGAATGTCAAATCATAACAAATATCGAAAGTTTTTAGAAACATAAATATAAATCATAACGATAAATCTATCTTAGCATTATATCAGCTATCTTCCTGACTTCGCTTCCTATCGGTTCGCCCCCCCCCCTCTCATAGCCTTTTCCTGATTGCCTATAATCCTATGTATATAGTACTTAAAATTTAATTAAGTATTTTTATTAATGTTTAATTTTATTAACTAATGCTAATTATTTATTTAATAATTTATTGTTTATTGTTTTTTGTACCCAACAATCGACAAAATCGAAAGAATATTTTGGCAGCGTATTATGGTATGATACGAGAATGGTGGGCTTTCGACCCTGAACCCCCCCCCCCTCAGCATGAAAAATTCCTGTGTACTCCGCTATTTTGAATAATATCAATAATTTACTTAAATTCAAAAAAATATATTTAATTTAAAATTGTGGTTAATATAAGTCAAAGTTTATATTTCACGGAGACTTTTTATTCTTATAATCACTCAAATGATCAAAAAGATCTCCAGATGAATGATAATATCTTGAAAACATACAAAAATTAACCACATATTAAGTTCAACCAGCGTTGATTGTGCATTACAATTCTTTTCTCCAACTGAAAAAACATATTTAGAATAACTATAAAAGATACCAACTTAACCGACATAACTTTGACAACAAACGTTTTTGTATCAGTAAATAAATTAAATAATCAGATAAATTACAGTTACATGAATAATATATTAAATTAAAGTAGAAGATAATCATGATAGAAGAGAATTTTAACCCGGACACTATCTATAACTACTGTTTAATTTAAATTGTCAACTAAAAATTAGTTCTAAATATAAAGAAAAGAAAACGAAATAGAACTAAATATTTTACATTACGATCAAAAATATTTAAACCCATTGCCTCATATGACGAGTGTGATATATCATGATAATTTTGAGTCAAAATATTCAATGAATATATATACTAATCATTTGGTTGAGGAAGCATGTAACGGCCCCTCCAAATCCTTATTATCAAACTTCAAGGGTCCAAATGACTGAAGTCTGACTCGAACCCAACCTAATAATAGAAATAGTCGCCATGGCAACAACGCTAAGAAATAACCCCAATCACAAACAATTAAATTGATGATTTTATTTGAATACTATCCCTACTCAAGAATTACGAGGAAGATCAATTATTGCTTAGGTAATCAAAATTCACTTAAATACTGAAATACTTGCTATCACTCAGAACCGTAGCTCTCATAAAATGACAGCAGCTCTTCTGAATGCAACGATATCTACAGCGTGACGTTCAATAAGATTTGTCCTAGAACTTTCCCAAATTATCTACACTCTCAAATCTAATAGATTCTAGGTTTTGGCAGGACGTTACTAACAAGAATTTACTTCTTAAAGAAGTGTGTGTGCAAATCTCTTCATTCAGAGTTATCTGTTCCCATATTCATCTCTCTCTTTCATTCATTTTTAAATCATGGAACTAATCCTCATATTTTGTTTCCACTGCAATGAGGTGGCAGCTGAAGTCCAAGTAAGACTTTAAAGAATATTACCCAAGACTAATTTTAAAAGGGAACCTCGCAAAACAGCCCGCTACTAGTATTACAGAAAAGTGGCACACATAAATCTCTTTATTTTACGATAAGTAGGGGGATGGTTAGCTGCAATTACGATAAGTTAATAAAAGTAGTATATTTACCCGTATAAAAATAATTTGAATTAAAGAGAACACTAAAAGGATTAAATCATATTAGTATCCAATTGACTTTATTATCCCAATACATCTTTCGTTAAGACAATCAAAGGAAATACGTATTTGTGCCGCATGTATAAAATAATTTGTTTTATTCAATGGAATTATTATTTAAACTAATTTACGCATATTATCAAAATTTATCGCAATTTATTATTATTATTTTTAAAATGTGCAATGAAAAATGATCATGCGTTTAAAATGAATTCGTAAACATCTTGGTGTTTAATAATCTCAACATACCTGAAATTATTGTAAACATTTGTTTTATTTCTGGTGATTTCCATTTAATTCAAACCACAAGATAATTATTTTCTTAAAAAAGTGTGCATTGTTTTTAATGCAACCTTGTAACATATAACATACAAGGAAAAGCATTTGTATTCATTTTAATACTTTGTTCGAGGCGTTTTGGAATTAAAATCCTTGGCACATAGAATACTTAGCTATTGGCTTTTCCAGTAATTACAGGAAAATCATTTTAAAATAACAGCTTTATAAGGGGAATATTGTTAAAGCGCATCAACAAAGTGTTTATTTTGTAATCTGATAATTCTAAGATTAGAGTCTTGGGGTATTCTTTTTAGAACCTATTTCTATCAAATCTTGGGGAAAACGTCCCATTTAAGACTATTACTTTGTTTTCTTTTTTGCGAAAATTCTTAATCTAAAATCTTCACCATTGTTTTTTGTTGATTGAAATTAATCACTTTATTCTTTTTGATTTCTATAAAATGGTAAAATCATATTTAAGCGGTTTAAGAAACGCGCGTGTTTGTGTGATTTCGGTATTTAGTTTTTTTAGTGTACAGTGGACTTTAATGGTAAGAAATCAGAAAATTAACTGCAAATTTAATAGTTCTGTGTGATAATTCAGCAAAATTTGTTAAGAAATATATGTATGCTAATAGGAATATATGTTAAAAGGAATATATGTATGCTAATTTTATAATTAGAGAATTGATTTCGTTAATTATTACGTAAACTCTATGAATTTCCTAATTGTTTAGTTAATTTTCTAAAATATTTACCAATTACATTTGCATTCAGAATTTTTTTCATTTTTTTTTACGATTCTTATGTTTTTTACAAAACTACTTTAGTTGAATCAGTTTTTCAAAAACAAGACATAAAGAACATTAAAACATTACATATGTTTTGTTCTTGTCTTTTAACATGCATTCCTTTTTTTACAGTAGCTGCAGCTACATTGATTTGAATATGGCGAACAAGAAATGTGATTATTCTAACGAAGAGGGTCGACGTGTAATCCTTAAAGAGGTAAGATTTTTTATTAATTGTTTTACATGCATGTATTTTAAAATTGTTACTTTATACACCTTTTCATCGACTTACGACCTGTGTAAGTTACAACAACCAATATTTACTGCAATAAATAAGTAAAAAGAATAAATAAGCGAATGAGTGTTTATTAAAGTCGCATTATAAAATCACCCGAGAACTATTGGAAGAATACCCAAGAAAACCGAACTCACCCAATTTTTTTTTACAAAACAATTAAATTCCATTCTGACCAAGTCAATAAAAGGCTTATAAAATTGTAATTTTGTATGAAAACCGGTCTAAAATGATTTTATGATAAAATTTCAAAAAATACTTCTTCAAATCTTTGCTGCCTTATTTTTTAATGGCAAGTTAAACAAGCTCAAAAGCTTCGTAGCGTAAAAAGATCAGCTTTAACTGTAGCCAATCAGTTCTTTAACAAATATTACCGATTCCTCTTTCAATTCCATCATCCTTTCTACAGGTATATTAAAAAAGCTTCAATTCTCTTAGAAGACTTGTCATTTAAAAATTAAAGTTTCGCATCGTTTCTTTCACATCGAACGACTCGAGAACCAAGATCATGCAAAACATTCTAGTAGCAATCCTTTTTGAGATTCTCAGGGGTGAAAAGGGGCTCACATTTCACTGTCAACTATAATAAGGGGATGAATCTGAAAGATCACGTTTCTGAAATATTCCGCAAAAAATTCGTTCTCCAATATATCCTTTGTAATTAAGAAAACTTTGTTAATGGCAAATAGACATCTCATCTTTGGAAATTTCTCCAGTAACTCTCTACTACAAAGGAAATACACTCCACAGCCGATGTCCATGACTGTATCTTCAGACAAGTCTTCCCAATTTAATACCGCTTTGTATTTCGAAATTTTTATTCATCCAAATGCCCGTGCTTAGCTTATTGACCATTTGACTCCGAGCCTCCCAGTACCGACTGACGATGTCGTCAGTCGGGTATTCATCGAGTCCAGTGCATTGGAGCAGGTGGTCTCCATCCATTCTGGAATAACCGCAGAGTGGGCAGGCCTCGTCAGCAGCCAGGCCAAGCCAGTGGAGGTATACTCCCAAAAAGTCATGTCCGGTGGTTAGGTGAAAGCGGACAACAGCTTTCCCGAGGCTCTCTCCAGGTACCTCGGGATTGGACCTGCAGTGGCCAGAGTTTCCCATGGCTTTCCAAGGCTCTTGGTCTTTTGGGTCACGGTAGTATATTTGTCAATGAATGTGGAAATAATACTCTTAAATAATGCTCTTTCGAAATGAATTCACGAGCTTATTCCAGGATTTGTTCATTCGTAGCCCCAGCGTGAGACATTGCGGATATTTGAAAACTTAGGTAGTGTATGGCAACACGAAGCCCAATTGGGGGGAAAATTTAAGTCACAGAACAATAAAAAATCAACATATTAAAACACCGAGAGCTATTGGCGACGCGCGCGTGGCCTTTGTAATCTCGAACCACAAGCAAGTAACGCCTGAGCTGGCACCCCCGTCTCTAAATCACCACAGAATGCCAACGGAGGGTCATTGAGCCACAACAGATTTAATATGCATCCACCCTTTTACACGGTGGGTTTTCAGTGGCACAAGGGTTTGAACTCACGAGCTCGTGACCATGACCACTAGGCTACCGCCACCACGAACTGCAAAATAAAGAGAGATTACTACGTTAATAGAGCAATGATATACTCAAAAAGTACAAACGTGTATCTTTACACGATGTACAATACTTATGCGTACATAGATAGAATTTTTGAATTTTATGTGCTATTTTTATAATTAAGTAGTAGTATTGTAAAATATAAATGACCGTTTTCCCACTTACGGCCAATTAATCGGGAATATTGTCTATAATGTAATAGTATATGAAAAATATATTAGACATCCGCGTTCGAATGCTTTTAAACACAAAAATCACATACACACACACACACACACACACACATATATATATATATATATATATATAGCTTCAAAAATAAAATCTTATTCTTTGTAATGAGCATAATTGAGCAATTCAAAAATTGAGAATCGCAGAACAATGTTCTTGACATTTTATGAACGAACTTCCCGCCATTATCTTGTGAACGAGTTCGTTTACCTTTTTGGGTATGAATGGAACAAAAATTTCACACGTGTGCCATTATCCTTGAATGCACCGGCATTGTTGGTCTAGATAACTTTGTTAGAAACGAGATATGTCGTGTATTTCTTCCCATTTTATTATCTTACGCCATATCGTATTTATTGATACGTTCTACTTTGTTGTTCCAAATAAAAAATGGAATCGGCATGTTTACTTTTTTATTAGAAGTGGAAAAGATTTTCTAATCTTCCAGTAAATAGAACATTCTTCAGTATTAGACTCAATTTTTATTTAAAAAAATTATAAACGATAAGAATCAAGAGAATTATATATCCATTTATGAAGAAATCAGTTAAGTAAAGTGTATTAATCTAAATACATTTGTTAAAAAATGTAATACTAAAAAAAATGTTTTAATTTTGCAACGTTAAAATTTGTAACTGAAAAATAGCGATTTCTAAAAAGTCTTCCACCAGTTTTGCGTTTTAAAGTTTTATCAATAGAACAATTTTAAATCCGGGCTCTTTCCGTAACAAATGCATTTGAGTGAAAGTTGTCTACTAACAGCATCGTTATAAATTAGCAGGTAGTAAACCAATAGATCAAGACATTTAATGTCAGACTCGCGATATATTATGAATATAATTTAAATTTGATTAAATCTTGTATGTATAGTAGAATTTCTAAAGTTTGCTTTATATCCACACAGTTTCGACGAATGCAATATTTTACATTCGTTCGGAATACGTCGATATAGACCAGGGGTCGGCAACCTTTTAGCTCTGGCATGCCAAACTTATCAACCACTATAATTCAGCGTACCGCACAGTTGGACATGTTTGAAATATTTCGACTCCCACGATAATACATGAAGAAATTAGAGAATAGAAATCAATAATATAGATATTTACAGTTTTATTATATTAATCTTGCCTCATTTAAAGATATTTCCTAACACAAAAATAAACAGCATAAAATATATTTTCCCTCAAAGATAAAAAAAAAAAATTAAAATGGTACATATGTTAAGTACTTTTAAACATAGTTATTAAAATAATAAATAGACAACGTAAAATATAAGTATTTTCCTTCATTATAGTTAAATAAAAATTTTAATGAGAACCTAATGCTTGCACCACTCTATTTTCATATCACAAAACTAGAGGTATAGTTTGTGACTTTCAATTTGACACCATTCTGAGTATTCAGTTGTTAAACAATTTCTTGTGGACTCGAAATATTTTTCATGTAAGGAAAGATTTTTTACTTCGGTATGTGAAACCAAAAGCGGATATTACAAGCAATTTTCTCTCTTCAAACAATTAAATCTCTCCGGTAATGATATTCAATAATTTACAAAATAGATGTAAATTTATCTTTGGAGTTATCTTTCAGATTTTTTAGTAATTCTGTAAATGTTCGTAATTCTGATGATGTTTGTCAAATAAAGTGCATTACAAATTTATCATCATCCATCCTCTCAAATATTGACAAATTTTTAGAGTAGAGCAGAGTGCCACTGAGAATTGTACCGCGTGCCACATCTGGCACGCGTGCCATAAGTTTTCGACCCCTGATATATACCATCATGACATATACCATATATATAATTTAATCTTGTTGTGGCTTTACAACAAGAATAACTGGTAGTATATATCGTTACAATAACGCGTATTCTATAAAACTCGAGAAAAGAACTATTTGTTTGAATTAATAGAACAAGCTTTGTTTTTTATATTGACTACCTCTATATGTTGACCGGGCTGTTCCAATCCTTTGGATATATAACCAACTTAAGCTCCAATGCGTTTTAAACCAAAATATTTCCCTTACTGCTTAATCCAGTCATTTACTACTCCCATTAAGCCTTCTTTTTTTCTTAATTTATTGAGTAAGATTTCTAAACATGATCGATTTTTATTCTGACTAATTTCGAACGTAAAATTAGGTTATTTGTTATTTTTACGTGGGCAGAAAACGTGTTTTTTACGTAGGCAGTTTGTAATTGAGAAAACAAACGAAGTTTTTTATCATCGATTCCATGAGCTCACCAATAAAATCAATCAAATAATTTCAGACGATATATAAAAAAACAAGAGGTAACAATTTTTGAAAAAAATTTGAATTAATTGGACATATTAGATGAACTGATATTATTTCACTGGAAATTTGGTAATTTTAGTTTAAAATTAAAATTTAAAAAAATTTTAGATGTATTTGTAACAAAAAAAAAAAGGCAAAATTCAAACATATTTTTCACAATTTATGGCTTGTGATGTTTTAAGAGTGTATATTAACATTTTTTGAAATGCAATCATGAGATTAAAATGTGCTTTTTCTCTATTGCCTTAGTAAGTTTTTTATTGTGTTCATACATGGTGTAGGGTCAAAAAGTTCTTGGAATAGGTCAAGTAATAAGTATTAAAAATAGAACAATAATTTAATCTTATTGACCTTCAAAGTACTGCCCTCCTGCATCCACACACTTGTTCCGACGTTCGGCGCTCGTATCACAGTTTAAAACTCTGCTGGAATCCATTTTTTGAAAGGTCTTCCAGTTATTTCGTCACATTTTGGATCACCTTATCTGAATCCACCAGAAGATGTCCTTTCAATTTCATTTTCAGCTATGGAAAAAGGTAAAAATCCTACGGTGTTTGAGTCGTTTTCGTATGCTTCTTTAGTATCTGGAACGTCTCAGGTGATTTCTCGAGCAAAACATAGAATTGGATGCTTGCACACTGCTCCAAAGACGACATTGCAAAATCCGACGAAGGAAAAATTCGCTTTGTCAGAAAAAATCTGCAGCTATCGCCAACAGTACGTGAAACGAATTCCAAATGACTGTGTGTTTTTCTAATTAGTGCTGCCAACCCCCAAACAAGCATTTCCCCTCTAACGAACAACTGCGTGAAAGTAGGGGGCTATTTCGGGAGCTTTTTGACTCCAGTAGTATCTTGGATTTATTTTATTGCAAAGCCTAGCTGGTAATCAGTTTCCCACAGGCAAATGTTCTTCTGTTACAAAATCTATTTATGTTTAAGCAGCTATTCACAAGAAGATGATAACAATGCAAAAGGGGTTTTATGCAAAATAGACTAAGGATTTCTACATCAAAAGAAACTTCATAATAAAAACGGGGGGGGGGATTCAATTTGTTCTCTCCAAGAATAATAAAATGTTTAAATTTTTAAACAGCAATGGCGTAACGTACACCCCCGCAACCCACGTATTGCGAGGGGTTCGGGCTAGGACTCTAGGGGGCTCAAAGCTTGACTGATGATAAGTACGTATTTGGGCATGGGGCCGAAATCTGCAGGGGGGGGGGCTAATATTCTCCATTGCGCCACTGTTAAACGGGGTTTATTTTGTATAAACGAATCCTAATTTTTCTATAATGAGCATTATTAGCTGGTAATCTGAATTTTTTTTCTATATCGTAGATTTGTATCCATATAATATAAAAAGAATCATTTTATTTATTAATGGATTTAATCCTTTTATCCGACTTGTGCAAATTTGCAAAGTCCTTCGCCAAAAGCCCGCGTGTTAAGTGTGACGTAAAAAACACTCCCTCACCGACCTGTGCAGATGTACGAAGACAGTTGTAACATGCTTTTGTTTCTTCCATGCCCGATTTAAATGTCAAAGATAATTCCTATTGTTTAGAACTGATTTCAAAACAATGGTTAAACTTGAGAGTATGGATATGATACACGTGTCAATTGGCGATAATCAATCTTACCGATAATCTCTTTTTGTGCTCTGAATTCTACGATCCCAAAGGCACAATAGTAATTTTCGTCATCAATTTAAGTTGCCAATTTGGCATTACATATTTCTCAGTACGGAATTTTTTAGTTCTATTCAGGTAGCTGCTCTCAAACTTAATGAGCAAATGGAACCTCTATTCATACCAAAATATTTCGCCATGAACTACCAAGTGAAATAACTTATTTCAACAAAATAGAAAAATTACAAATTTAATAAGACTTTTTATACATAAACTATTTTTAATTTAATCAAAGTGGAACTTTGGTTTATGAATTAATACATGAAGATATTAATTGTATTAAAAAATACTTAAGTAGCACACTTAATACAAGATGTAATACTGCAGATCGCAGAACAAAGGAAAATTTATTATTCACTTTATATCCCAGGATCATGCACAAAACAAAAGAAGACTTTCGACTAGATGCACTGCTGTATTTTAAACTAGTTATCCTGTGCAGGACACTGCTGTATTTTAGACAAGTTATTGTATGCAACGGCGAGATTACGTTCCAACTTAAACCTGCATAAACAGCCGAGAACCCGCGATTGGTTTGACTTTTTCACTGTACGACCTTGTCACTACTTGTAATTTATGTATCTATCTGTCACATTTTACTCTAAAACTGTTCAACACCTATAAACATGTTACTAATATAATTTTCTTTCATAATAATGGAAGTGGGACCCAAATATTTTACTTTATATTAAACCTCTCGCGGGATCTCTAACGTTTTTCACGCGCCTTCAAATTAGTTTTAATTTGTCATGGACTCCTTGAACAGTCATAAGGATTCCTAGGGGTCTGTAGGAACCACTTGGGAACCTATGTACTACAGTATTTCGTTGTATTTTCATCATGAGTAAATAAGAACATATTTTGGTGAAAGGGATTTTAATTACTCAAGAAAAATTTCGTATATGTTTATGTATTATAGTACTGTTTTTTATTGGGTCGTGGGGGGGGGGGACCAACAACAAATAAAACATTAATATCGAAACATTGAAAGATGAACAGTCGAAGAAGAATGAAAGAAGGGACAAATTACAACCTTAGAAAGAAGCCTTTCAATATCAGTCGATTATATAATTCATAAAAGTAGGTCTCAAGTTCAAAGTCTCGATTAAAAACTATCACGCGCAAAATTAAATAAAAAAAATAGAACGAAAGAAAGTTCGAAAATGTATTTTGAGAGTAAAAGATTATAGACAAACGCCCTTTTTTTCTTTATTTATTTTTATACCTAATCTCTTTTTTATGAATAAATAGAAAAGTGTTTTTTATCTACTGCTCTTGTTTTAAATCAATGTTTCAATCAATAACATGCTAAACGTACAAGACTTAACCTACATGAGAAAATGGCTCAAAGATTCGAAGATTTAAGAACTATTTAGTGGGTTAAACCTCGTATTTTATGCCAAGACGAATTTCTTTTAATAAAAGATAAAACAAATATTTTATTGAATGTACTTATTCTAGAAACAAATGATTTTTAAGAAATCAAAAAGAAGATTCTAAATATGGCAATAATTAGACATTAGTAATAGAAAATTGATAATCAGAAACGGTATAAAATCAACGGAAACGTAAATATGAATCAAAGACTTTAACTGAATCTCCAATCGATAAAATTGAAACAGAACTAAAATTTAAAAGAAAAATTAACCATTTATAAGGCTGTGGTAAGTATACTTCCCACCTTCATTAATTTTTAAATGTCATTGGGACGATATATTACTTCTTAGGATTTGTGCTACTAGAACTTCAGCTAGCACGGGAACTGACTACTAGAATTTCGTGTCATAAACGGAAATGACGACCTGTAAGTTTTTTGAGCAGCAAAAAAGCTGTTTTAAATGACGTACGACTAAAATTTGTGATAATATACCTTTACGAAAAAAAAAAACCCATCTGTACGTTGCCATTATTTTCTCTACTAAAGCCAGTGCCGATTTAAGCTCATTTCGTGCAATGGGCACAAAAGATTTATGGTCCCTCTTGGTATTGGGGGATCGTACGAAATTTATAACTAGAAAATCTGTTTAAATCAAGTTTATCCGGGCCCTTCCGAGCCTCTCAGGGCCCCTGGGCACCCAACGGATAAACTGGCACTAACTAAAGCACATGAGAAGAGAACAAAATACGTCAGTATATCTTATAATCTCCTACAATGTGTTAATATCTGTTTCCTGAAATTTCATGTAGAGAAATATGTATGCATTCTTAAATTTTTGGTTACAAAATAATTCATAATTTCTTTTGTAGATTTTAGTACTTACAAATTATATTTCATAAATAGCATGCAATGCTATTTAAAAAGAAATTCAAAACATAAGAAGCCCTGCTTTTGAATAGCTGTCATTGTGTGGTGGGAAACATATACTTCAAATAAAAAAAATTAGCTTGAAAATTAAATTAATTTTAAGTATTAAGCTAAAAGTGAATTTCTTTTTATAAACCACTCTCAATCCGCAAAATATTTTTAAATAACATTTCTAGAAAAAAATGGCCTTATAAAAGATTAAAATGTGCTGTGGTTCATTCTTGTTAAAACTCTTTTGTTTTAGGGTTACATTTTGAATACAATCAATTAAATAAGACTAATGTTAAGACAGCATTGTTAAATAACCATTAAGATATAGCTCCAACCATCACCAATGTTTTAATCAGTAGTTAAAATACATGATTTAGTTTAAATCACTACAAAATACTCAATAGCAAGTGATTGCTTTTTAAATATCAGGAAATGATTGAAATTATTTGTTAACACTTGCCACCTTTCACTTATTTCATTGTGTTTGTTCAGTTTTTTGGGAAATAAATGTACCGTAACGTGTTACTTGATGCGAATTAGTAATCACAATGAATTTATTCATCAAGTTTATTTGAGGAAATACGTACTTTTGAGCAAGGAAAAAACTATTTGGAGCAAAACTTTCATTTAATTATTTATCACATTTCTTTCTGCCAAACAATTTTAAAAAAAGACTCAAAAGAATCAAGACGCAGAAAGAACTTAAAAAAGAAAAAAAAAGTTATTTACAAACTTCACTGTTAAGAAACAGCAGGAAATCCTGCAATTATCCTTTTTTGTCGTCACTTAAATATAAAAACGGCGGTTACTTTCAGATTTTCAAAGGATTATATATCATTCCGAAAAAACATTAAAATTTTACCGAAGAATTATTTTTCTTATTTTTGTTTCTCAGTTACGAATGAATTGTCCTTTCTTTTTCAGTTTCGAAGAGTTGTTAAGGACATTTTGGAGCCTCATCATGATGATGACTTCCTGTTGAGATGGTTGAGAGGTAATTGTACTTCTTTTTTTGAGTATTGAAATATGTATTTTTACGGAAGGAAACTTTTTTTTATTGTAATGTAAATGATCTATTTCGCGTCAGAAGAATTTTTTTAAATATCGTTAAAGAGAAATAGGAGTTTTCCTTTCCAAAATTATAATTCTTTTATGTGTAACAAAAGCAATTTGTTTCCTACATTTAGAATTATAATTCGTGGCATACAATTATGAAAGTCTAAAAGAAGTTTTTGCTATTAAAAATTCTACTTTTAAAAATTCTACTTTTAATTTCTTCACTTCTCAAAAGCTTATAATATTGTTTAGAAAGCACTAAAAATTTAAAAATTTTCTACATTTTACTTAAAGCGAAATAATTTTTTACTAACGTCGCCTTTTTAAAGCTACACTAGTGCTACAGTTGATAAATCTCTTGATTTATATATCAAATAAATACTTCTTTATTCTGCATTTGTATAGTAGCAATACATACACAAGTACATCATATTGTCGAATTATTGAATAAAAGTAGAGTTTTTCCATTTTAATATATTTTGTTAGAAATTTATTTGGAATTTAAGTTGGACTATGGTATTCCAATAGCCACGATCATCAGCTTCGTGATAGGTATTACTCTAGTCCAGAAAGGAATTCAATATTCTTGGTTTCTTCAAATACTAGTGGTGCGGAATTATGGGAACTGAAGCCAACGTTAAATGAAATTTATCTTCTAAATTCTCTCGTAAAGTGCTATTGTGTTCGGAGAGCGAGAGCTAATAATTCCAGTATCATCCTTGCCATTTCACCGTAATTTAAAATTGTGAGGTCTTTCACCAATAGCTTTTGAGTAGCTTCCGGAATGACGTTAATTTGAAGAAAAAAAAGCAGTGTTCAGTATCGGAAATAAATTTGAAGCTCCAGAAAAACTAAATTGACTCAAAATATGAAATTTTAAAACAAGTTTGAGCCTTGTTGACTTTCCTGCTGAAAGGGTATTATAGCTGGAAAGATGGTTTTCAGGCGAGAGAAAATATTCTTTTTACAATGCTAAGTAGAAATAGCATTGATTCCGAGATACCGCTAAGTTGTCGAGATATTAAATAAAAGTAGGGTTTTTCCCTTTTAATATATTTGGCGATGAAAATAATCGCCTCTAGATAAATCCCGAACAATATAGGTTGATTATTTAATGAAATAATTTAAGAAGCTTTCTTAAAAGATTCTTCCCAGTCTATGTACTGGCGATGCAAGAAAGCAACATTACATTACTTGCATTAGAATTTACTTTGTAGCTATTACCATTTCATTTATTTCAACAAATTCAAACTACACTGACGGGGGAAAATTCCAACACCAAGAAAAATTAATTATTGTAGAATAATGAAATTTGGACAGAGTGCAGTTGTCTAGTTAACATGTTTAATTGATTAAATTTTCAAGATCACAGGTTAATTTAAGATAAAAAAAATGCCTTTCAAATGTGAAATGCTGTTACATTAATAGCCGGTGTAACCTTCAGAATTTTGATTGCAAACCTGCATGCATTGTGTCATACAGGTGCCGAATGTCACATTGTGGCATGGAGTTCACTATTAGGACCAGTATTGACACTTGTGTCAATACTGGGATGGTCAATGCTGGCTGTGGATGATGCTGGAGTTGCCGTCCAATGATATCTTCTACATGTTCAATTGTAGATAGATCTGGTGATCTCGCAGGCCAATGTAACATGTCAACAATCTGTAAAGCACGTTGCGTTTCAGCAGCGGTGTAAGGGCGAGCGTTACCCTGTTGAAAAACTTCCTCTTGAATGCTCTTCCTGAATGACAGTACTATAGGTTGAATTACCAGACGGATGTACAAATTTGCAGTCAGTGTGTTTGGGATAAGCAAGAGAGTGCTCCTACTGTCATAGAAAAATGCATCTCAGACCATGCCTCCAGGTGTAGATTCACTGTGTCTAGGCCACATACAGTTTGGTTAAAGGCATTCGCCGGACCTCCTTGTGACCAACACACGACCATCATTGGCACCAGGGCATAACTGCTTTTATCAGAAAACACAACAGATCTCCACTTCGTCCTCCAATGAGCTCTGGCTTGACACCACTGGCGTCGCAAACGGCAATGGCTTGAAGTCGGCGGAACTCAAGCTACAGGGTGCCTGTCTCGGAGTTGTCCTTGAAGTAAACGATTTCTAACAGTTCGTTGTGTCATTGTAGTACCAGCTGCAGCTCGAATTTCTGCTGCAGGCATACGCGGAATATGGCGGTTTTCCCTCTCAATAGTTCCACATGACCTCTCGGAACCCGGTTTCTTGATACAGTACCATCCCTTGACCACTGCTCCCAACAATCATGCACAGTAGATACATTCCAGCCAAGTCTTTCTGCAATATCGCGGAAAGAAAATCCACCTTCTCGTACTCCTGTTACACAACCTCGTCCGAACTCGATGAGCTGTTGATATGGATTTTTCGTCTTCTTAAAGACATTCTTGGCTAACATCAAATCAATATTTTTAATTACACATAAAAATAACACTCACGAATTTTGAAGCACACATTTAAAGTAGCCCTGATTTCCAAGTTATGAGTAGCGTGTACTAGCGCCACACTTAAGCACGAGGCGCGAAATTTGAATCAATGTCATCTATCGGATGTATAAACACGCCTACGAAATTTCGTTTTTCTAACACAAATCTTTCTTGGTGTTTGGATTTTTTCTCCGTCAGTGTATTAAGTGAACTGTTACAATAGATTTTCAGTTAATAGATTTTAAGGATAAGACATACTGTCACAGTTAATTTATTTTGACTGCTGCAATAGTATAAACTGCCAACCAAAACTTTCGACTTTGGCTGAAGCATTTTCAAAATAGTTAAAACGGGTTGCACACATAATTGGAGATTAATGTAAATTTTAAAATATATTTGAATGCATAAATTTCTAAGCTATTTTTATTTTATTGGATTTAAATAAAATCGTGCTATTGATATTTGTTTTGCAGCACGAGACTTTGATATCATCAAGTCTGAGAAGATGATCCGGGAGGTAAGTTTTCTACGACTACACTTATTATTTTATCATCATTAAATTATTTTTATATGTTCTTACTACACAGTTTGCTGTATTACAGTGTCTAGTGTTAAAATAAATTTATTTTTAAAGCTGTAATAAAAATTTCTATTTTTACAATCACCGATAAAGATTTTTACAGGTGATGCTCTAAAAACAAAGTTTTGAATCTTCAACAAACAGCACAAAAAGATTCGAAATTTTAACATATTTTTTGAATGCGTGCTTAGTTTTTAAATTTCCATCTATCCGACATTTTATATATTATGTCAATTGTAATGATGTTCATTTCCTTTGATTGAAATTTACGAATTCTATTCGTTTTAATATATAATGCACATAAAAAAAATGAAAAATAAGAATCGTTTTTTTTTTAAAATTTAAATGCATTCTTCCTTTTATTTTAGAAAACATCTTCAAGCATTTCTTAATGATTTTAAAATACGTAAATGAAACTTCAAAAAGGAAATTAAAATACTTAAAGTGAAATGAAAAAAGTAAACACGGGGTAATTTTTAAAACTTTTTTCCCCCCAAATGCATTTTATTACACACCATTAAGCCAGAGTAGTCTACGATAATCTAGATTTGAAAGGGCAATTAGTAATTCCATAGGCCATTTCATTAGTCATAAATAAATATTTTGTAGTTAAAAAACAAATTATAGTTTAATCATAAAGAAATGAGTAGGCTATGTATATGTTTTTATATATAAAGAAAATAAAAAAGAATTTACAATAACTCTGAATTGTTCTACTCTAGATAAATCTCACTGAGCAAATTTGTAATACGTTTCAGTTTAGAATATAATCGTACTTACACATTTAACTTTTTTTTTATCTTAAGGAAGAAATAATAATTTGGAGCATTTTTTTTTTGCAGAGTTTCAAATTCCGCAAGAAAATTGGTGCTGACACAATTTTAACTTCAGCTTACGAACTTCCAGAAGTAAGTAATCATGATCAAAATGATTTATTAATATATTTTGCTTAAAACTGATTCTAAGATTCTTGCAAGCATATATGTATATTCTTTTACAAATACATCTTAAACATTTAATAAAAACAGAAAATTAATTCTTGTTCCGTTTTTTCTTACTTGGGTTTCGTAATCTAAAGAAATATCTTTCTCAGATTTTAAAAAAATCATCATACAATATTTATGAGACATTTGTAAATCACCTGAAATAATTAAAAATAAATATTACTTTTTGTATATCATTGAATTTTTGGATAATTATTCGTAAATTCGCTATTTTTTCTGTTTATGATTTTTGCTTTGCTATTTTTTCCCCGGATGATTCAAATTTTATTGTTCATTTCATTTTGGATTGAATATGTTCTTTTCTGTTGGAATATTTATTGAAACACTTTTTCTTCTTTTTTTTTATCAGGTATTTAAAAAGTATCCAGTTACATTTTCTTTGGGATTAGATTCTGAAAATAGTGCCGTCAGAGTTTTCATGCCTGGTATCTGCGATTATAAAGGTGAGATCATCAACTTGTTTTGCAATATCTAAGAGTCTTAATCTTTTAACGCCTTCGGGACGAACGTCGCACCCGTGCGGCGTCAGGAAACACCGCCAGGAGACTAGTGTCTCACCTTTGAGCCAGCGTGTTTCTTCTTCACTGGCGTAGTGGTACGTGCGCCAGGCATCTGGAACGTTTTTTAGTCTGTTTTTTTGTTTTCAATTGAGAAATAGATGTTTCTTCATAAGTCGTGAGATCTGGAGTTTTGTCTTTTTTTGAATAGAGAGAAATATTACTCGCTTAAACGTGATATTTGTTTTATAAACATAAGGAGAAAGGAATGTTTCCGAATTGAGTGCTTTACAACTGTTCTTGAAATGAACATGTGGTTTTTGTTTATAGGGAAAAGATGAGAGATTTATTTTCGCTAAAACATTTCATTTGGGTTTTCAGTCTAGTTTTTTTTATGGATAATTAGATCTAGTAGACAAAATTTGTCTTTTTTTCGCCCTTACTTTTTTACAAGGTCGACTTTTACAAATGCTTACAAGAAAATGTTTTAAAACTTGTACTTAAACAGAAAGTGGCTGAAGTAAATAAAGTATGTTTATACGAAATATAATAAAGCATATGCCGTTCGTATAATATACAGAACAATATTGAACAACGCGTTTATATTTCGGTATTTTTATGGATTTAGGCTTATCTACACAAAACCCTCCGGCCTGTAAGTGACACCCGCGATAGAAACCTCCGGCCCTGGCAGTGCGTCTGGCGGCGTTTGCGTCCTTCGTCGCAAAAGGGTTAAATAATTATCATTAGTTGTTTTGACATAACTATTGTATCTCATTATTAAATGTCTTTATATACATACCAGGTGTATGCATAAGTATTTTCCGGTTTAACTAAGAGATGGTGCCAGCGAAGAGTACGCAGCGTATTAATTTGACGCATACATCATTTTGTTCGTATGACATTAAACTACAAACACACACGCAAGTTGAATGCGTCCAAAACTAGCGTCTTTGCTTTATCGTTCAGTGACCATGTCGCATTTTATGCCTGAAAAAGATCATTTGCAGCACGCATTGCTTTTCTTAATTAATCAAAAGAAAAAAAAGCCGTTGAAAGTCATCGTTTGCTGGTAGGAACATATGGTGAACACGCCCCATCGAAGACAGTGAGCGCTCTGGTAGACCACAAAGTTGCGAAAACGAGCAATTGCAGGAGTTATTGGATGATGACCCAACTCAAACTCAACAGCAATTGGCAAAAGCATTAATTGTGTCACAATAAACAATCAGTAGACGTGTACGAGCAATGGGGAATAGCAATAAAGAGGGGTCCCACACGATTTGAATGAACGTCAAATGGAAAATCGCAAAGTCACTTCTGAAATGCTGATTCAACGCCACAAAAGAAAATCATTTTTATATCGAATTGCGATGGGTGAAGAAAAATGGATTTATTTTGAAAACCCGAAGCGGAAAAAATCGTGGCTTTCACCTGGCGAAGTCGATTCTTCAACACTAAGGCCAAATCGCTTCGGCAAGACCATGCTTTGTGTCTGATGGTCGGTTAATGCTCAACGCTATCGCCAACAAATGATTAATTTAAATCACGCCTTGATCGAAAGACGATCGAAATGGGCCAGAAGACATGGCAAAGTGATTTTGTTAAACGACAATACGCCGTCTCACACAGCAAAACCAGTGGAAAACATCTTGAAATCGCTTGGATGGGACAACCTCTTCCGCACCCGCCGTACTCTTCAGACCTAGTACCATCTGACTATCCCCTCCTCTTCGCATCAATGGGACCGGCGTTCCCAGAGCAGTACTTCAGCAGTTTCAAAGAAGTTGGAAAATGGCTCGACGAATAGTTTGCCGCAAAAAATAAGCAATTTTTTTGGCATGGTTTTCATAAATTACCTGAGAGATGGACGGAAAGTGTAGAAGCCGATGGCCAATATTTTGAATAAAAAATATTACTTTCCCTTGAAAATTACGTGTTTTCTTTACAAAAAAAACCCAGAAAAAACTTATGCATACACCTGGTATATATATATTAAGAAATGATGTGTATTGCAAAATTTAATGACAATTCGAAAACATTTCTCTGGCATCGTTATTGAAACTTTTGATTTGCCATGTCAACGTAGAGAAAATAATTAAACTATACAATCAACTGGATCACTTTGTGATTGATTCAGGAGTCCATCCTGATGATGAAAATTAAGTTTATTAAAGCAGTTTTTAATAATAAAAAAAAACTTGTTAATTTCGAACAATTTTATCGTTGTTGAAATTCCAGTAAAACATATATAAAAATTCATTCTCTCATTGTTATATTTTGTGCGTCAAAGATGGCATAAGTATATAACTGTTATTTCTTATGCATTTAATATGTAATTGAATTTTATGAACTATAATTATCTTTTAGATTTAAAAATACCATAACTTTTAATTTGGTATTTGAATACTATATATCTGATGCATGGTAATTAAGAAAATTTAACTCGTTTTAGGCTATGTATATTCTCTTCGAACTATGGATTTAATGAAGTTGCTTGTTCATTTTCTGGAATATGACTTGAAAATGTTACAAGAAAAGAAAAAGGTAAATTTTCTTTTAAACGCAGAATGCATTTTATTTTCCTATGTGCGTATATCATTGAAACTACTTGAAAATAGGCCATATTTTGTATTAATATGAACTGCGCTTATGTTTAATTTTTTTATATTTAAATTCTAACTCCTTTGTTTCTTTTAAAATTTAATATTTTTTAAAGATATATTGTTCTAAAAATGATGATAGAATGTTATAATTTTGTGTTTGATGATTAAAAAAAAAAAAAGAAAGTATTTTTAGTAATGCATAAGAACTTTTTTTGTTAGATTTGAATACGTGAAGGCATATAATATAAAAGTAAAGTTGCGATAATGAATATGTGAGCTATTGCAATGTTCAACATTTAAGTTATTTTACAGAATTTATTCAAAAAACGAGTTGTTCGTTAAGTAATTTCATAAGAATTGAATCCCAGGCTTTACTTTTCTGTTTAATGCGATTTTAGTTATTAATTTACCTTTAAGCAAACAAATTATTGATAAAATTATTATTGTTATTTTTCTTGAAAATATAGTTAATTTTGCTTTATTTTGTAAATTTATAGCGCTGTTAAATTTTTATAAGACAGTTATATGAGGCCGTATATATATACAATTACATGCTAACATTCGAAAAGGTAGTTTTAATGTTGTAACTCTCTAAAGGTAAAATTATTATTATTATTTTATTCTTTCTTTTCATTTAAAAAATAATAAATTTTATTTTCATTACAGTTACTTTTTATGAATTGCAAACCAAAGTTATTTTTGATATAGATAAATAGTGAAATTTTTTTTTTTACACCTTATTTTTCTTTCAACTTGATAGTAAAAAAAGCATTGTTTAAACATTAAAAAAAAGAAATAAAAGAAAGAATAAAATTGAGTTTATATAAAGAATCATGTAAAAATTTGGAACATATGAATTTTTGTATTTATTAAGTCAATATTTTAAAAAAGTTATCACCTTTTAATAATTTAACAAAAAGGAAATCTTAATTTTATTTTTTGTTGTAATCTTAAAGAGATATATTCCTCAAGAATAAGTACAAAAAATATTGTTTTTATAAATTTTTAGCTGATAACTATGTAATTTAGAATACCACTTATTTATTTCAGAAAATTGGAAAACTAGACATAAAAACAACTTTCATAATGGATTTCCAAGAATTTTCGTTAAAGAAGTTTTATGATAAATCAGGTAAATATCTATCTATTAAAATGTACCAACATTTCGTATTTAATCTGAATATCAAAAGGTTGTTAGCATTTTTTTATCAAATCATATTGATACAATAAATAATGATTTGCTTTTCTACAGTTATCAATGCTGGCATTCAACTGATTACTATGTATCAAGATAACTATCCGGAAACACTTAAAGCAGCATATCTGGTCAATGGTAAGTGATACTAGATTAAAATTTATTGAATAAAATCTCTTCAAAATATTTAAATAAGACTGATAAGATATATTAGTTCGAAGTATTTAAATAAAATTGATAAGATGCAGTAAATAATTTTCAATTCGAAATTGTAAGTTTTTTAAAATTATTTTTTATAATTAATTTTTTGTTATCTTTATTTTAAATTCAACTTTAATCGTACTTGTGCCAAACGGACGATTTTTTTAAATCAGATAACGATTTTATTCTGGCATTTAAATATCTTTGGAATTTCTTATGATATTAGTGTTTTGATAACACTTAATCGTTTGGCGATTTGTTACAAAAGTGCGTGTTCTGTATTATAGCAATTGTGAAATATATATATATATATATATATATTATAGTTTAAATTAGTAAAGAAAATAATTATATATAATATTACGTGAATGATATTTTTAAGAAGTTAAATTGCTGAAACACACACATCACTAGTTTTCTATATATATATATATTCCTTCTTTTCAATGAAATGTAAGAATGAATAATTAATTGCTAATGGTTCCATTCTGATTGAAAAAAGTTAATGAAGAATTTTGAATGTTTTAAAATTCCTGCTCATGAAAAATTTAATAATTAATACAATTATTAATAAATTTGTATATTTTTTGCTTATACTTGATATTTAATCGATTTTTCATAATATTTTTGTATTCTTTTTTACAGTGCCATCTTACTTTAGTTGGGTATTTAATATCTTCAAACCGTTTCTAAACTCTGTTACTCTCAGCAAGATTAAAATTTACAAAACAGGTATTATATATATATATATTTAATAAAAAAACTAACTTACTTTTACTTTTTTCTTTTAATATTTCAATGGTAATTTGTATATTTTCCCTCCAGTTTTGTAATGATAATCCTCAAATGTCTTTGTGTTAAGTCAAGGAATTTCTATTAAAGATGCTTAAGCATTTTTTTTTAAAAAAGGGATTCTCTACTTTAATGTAAATCTATATGCATTTTCAACAGTAAAAAATATATGATAATTTGATATTTTCGTACTATACCAATTTCACCGAATCAAAAGACGTCGCCAAATCGTAAGCGTAAGCAAGATCGTTTTTTCACAAGCGTGGAAACAATTTTTCAATATTGGCTGCATGTTTCAGTATTTGGCGATGTCTTTCCTTTTGATGGATTGTTCGATGGTATAATACATGAGTACCTATAATTTTATAGCTTAATTTTTATTAAAAAGTTTTAAATTGTTGAAATTAGTGTTCCGAGTTATTTATTAGCGTAGCTGGTAAGAATTGTCACTATTTCATTACTGTACGTTAGTTATTTATTTTATAATTGTTCAGGGTAGTTTTTAAGATCTCAATGCTGAATTTGCTTTTATATATCGATAATCAATATAATTACTGGCAATAATAGTCAAAGTTTTTTGAAACCATGACATTCTATAATTATTTTTCCCTACTCTTCACATTCAGAAGCTTATGTTTTCAGATTCAATTACTTTATATAATAAATAGTTTTCCTTTTTCATTAATAATTAATTGATTAATAAAATGATTTAATTTGCGCCTTCGGAGAGAGTCATACCGATATTAATTATATCAATTTATCTATCAGTCAATTTATATATCGATATAATGTCAATTTATGTTATCTTTAAATAAATTATATCAATTTATATAAGTTATTTCCTTAATTTATCAAAAGCTAAAATTTATTACACATAACAGTAAAATTTTCAGTCTTTAGTTTTTTTTAAAACAAACCCTTTAGTTATTTATCTTTCGTTTTTTTTTCAATGAGGGCAAATATTAAAAGAATGTTTTCTTTTCAGATGAATGGCAAGAGGAGATAAAGAAAGTTGTTGATCCCAAAGTACTTCCGGCTTTCTTGGGTGGGCTAAGGACTGACCCAGATGGAAATCCGAAATGCAACACTTTGGTATGTTCAACTTTGAATCTTCTTTCGGTATTTTTCTGGATATGTATTCAATTCAGTGGCGTAACGGAGAATATTAGGGGCCTCCTGCAAATTCAGGTTTTGGCCCCCAAGCCGGATCTTACTCAGAATACGTACTTTGTTCAGTCAGGCTTTGGGCTCCCTAGAATCCTGCCCCTCCTCACAATGCGGGGGTGTACGCTACGCCACTGGTTCAATTCTATAAAGGCTTTAATACTGAATTGAACCATTTCTCTTACTTAACCTTTATATTCATTAATTTTTAAATTTAAAATAGAATTCATTTGTCCAATATATTGAGAAAATATCAGGGTAAAAACATGTGCAAGTATCAAAATATCAGTATCCTTCAAAAAAAAAAGTACTATACATAAAATAAAGAGTGGAAATATTTTGATCATTTCATAAATATTATCAATATTCTATGTCGACAGTTATATAATTGCTTTGATAGATACGTCCTGTCACTAAATTATCTCTATACTATTTTCAGTCTCTCTCTCTCTCTATATATATATGCCTGTTAGAATGATGTGCCATTTTTTTACATCTAAAGCAAGTTTTCACAGTAAATGGTTGTAAACATTTCGTTCGCCCTTTGTTGAGCACTGCCCTTTAAATTTGGAATTTGCATGCTCAAAAAAGTCGCAGACAGTTTATTTATGCCTAAAGGAGTACGCATGAAAATTCCATAAGAAATGCGCCTACCACTTGGATTCTGTGGGTGTTTCATGATCTGGAACAATGCGCCATCAGAGCTTAGAGAAGTACGGCTCGACGAGCATTGTTGCGAAGCGCATATATTATAAGACGCTTTTACATACGAGTGAAAAAACACTTTTTTATACCTCTGAAGTCCATTTAATATAATCTGGGGTCGACGATGGAGAAGTCTGCTGTTTAAAGGCCGTATCACACGTACATTTTTCGAGCAAATTTTTGGTCCAACTTTTAGTCCAATCTGAGAGTGAAGGGTTGCCGTAAACAAAACCTTATGCTCTGACGTCAGCCGCGCTCTTTCTCTACATTGAAACATAACTCGCCGATTTTTCTGCTTCGAAAACGACCATCCAGTATTATATCTTTTATTTCGCTCGCGCTTTTGTTGATGGGCGTAAACAGAAATGGAGCACCATTTTGTTTAAAATATTATGCGCCGTTAAAATATTGTACACTATTAAAATATTATACGCCGTTAAAATATTGTATACCATAAAAACGTTATACGGCGTTAAAATATTGTAAACCATTAAAATATTATACGCCATATCTGATGCGATGATCTCTACCATCGATACCGCCATCTTGTTTCTGACGTAGGGCGCTGAAGAACCCCATTGGCTGGAATTTTAAGCAACTTTTATTTGGAGCAACTTTTTCAGCTCACTGGCAAAAAGTTGTTCAAAGAATTGAACCCAAAATTGCTCCTAGCTCGGACGTGTGATAAGGCCTTTACATTCCTCCCAGGGACGTAGCTACCGCCATATTAATGATACGGGGCTCCCAAGTTACAGGGGCTCTAATATGTGTAATAAAAAATTCGTAAAACATTAAAGGGCTCCAAAAAGAGCACCCAATGAATTTCTGAAACCACCCTCAGGACAAGCTACGTCACAGTAACTCCTCCCCCCCCCTAAAAAAGGGGGAGGGGTTATATTTACAATAGAGGGGGTAAAATTAGCACACACAAACCCAAATATTTACGTATAGTAAAAAACAAATGCCACAGAAACTCAAAAGCAAGAGCAAAAGATTCGCTCGTTGTTCCGAGTCAAAAATGACTCGGACTACTGATAAAATCTCTGCTTGGAACCTCCCTCCGAAATTTAAGAGGCCTACTGTGGATTAAGTCATTCAACTATCTTTTCAACGTTACATTTCTGTGGAATTTGTTCCTCCCGAAAAGAGAAAAACAGGAAATGTAAATACTGATGCTCTCTTTTTGTCATCGCGTTTTGTTGTACATTAGAAGCGCTAAAAAATTTTCAGAGTTCCTGCTCCTTGAACTTCTAGCTTTTCTCATAAATTTTATTTATGCCTTTTACACAAAACTTTAAAAAAAAACAGAATAAATAATTCAGAATTTAGCTTCTTTTCAACAAGTTTTTTGCATCAAAAAAATTATTTATACAATTTCTTTTGTAAACCCACCAGATTTAAATAACGCATTAGAGCTAAAAATCACATGGTTCGGAATCTATCGTGACGCCATCTATGATTAAGAACGAAACTTCAAAGTAAATAGAGGAAAAGTATTTTTTTATAACCATCCAGTCATAAAGGAATTTACCGATGTCTTTATTTGAGTTTATAAGATAGGTGTTGAACCTCTGGCGTAGCTAGCTCTGAATGGACCCTGTATCAAAATTTCTTCGGGGCCCTATTTTAGATATGGAAAGACCTGTTAATGGGACTGTAGCTACACGTATTTGGGCCTCTGTAGCTTGGGGTCCGTATCATTGATATGGCGGTAGCTACGCCCCTGTGTGTGTTGTACTGTAATATCAAGCACGGCCTTAATTTTCGTAATTTTGTTTTTAAATGATTATTATAATAAGAAATACGCTGATTGTTGGGACATTATTCTAAACTTATACTAATTAGTTTCCAATTCAAAATAATTTTTTGCTAAATGCAACATACTTTTTTACTTTCTATCAACTTCTCATGTAAAAATATTTGATTGACTGAATAAACTTCCGATATTATGCCAATTTCATGCGAATTGTAAATTATTAAAGACATTAAAGTAGTAATTATATTAAAGCTGATTTGGTTTTAAAATATCGATATTCAGCCAACATTTTATATTTTGAAATAGTATGTTTGATTGAATTGTATAATGCATTTTTTGTATCTAAGATTTATATTTTGAATCCACAAATTATCGAATGGTTGGTATAATTTAAGAACTTTTTATTTTTAGGTACTTTTAACCTAGTAAAACACATGATATTTTGTACATTATAATCCGTTATAATCTTCAAAAATAAAATATAACAAAGACTGATTATGCTCTTGTGTGTGTATTTTGAAAAAATTAATATTAAATTAACTGGTTTACTTTTAGGTCAATTGGGATTCCAAAATCGACCCCTCTTTCTACCTAAAACAGAACATGAATCCTGGAGGAATAGATGACGAAACCATGAAGACTACCACCATTCAACAAAGATCGGTGTTCCAAATGCCGGTGGAAATAAAGACCCCTGGAACAATTCTCAAGTGGGTATTCAGGACCAAAGATTATAACATAAGGTTTGGACTATTTTACAAGACAGATAAGAAATCTCGCCAAGAAGAAATCTTGCCCGTTGAGAATGTTGACTGTCAAGTCATACCGGAAGAAAATGAATTTGTCTGTGAAAAGACTGGGACATGTAAGTATCAATTTTTGAAGAACATTTTATAATGTGGATAGATAAAAATAAATAAGTTATTTTTATTTTCTCTCTTTAAAGGAGGAAATTTGTAAATAGAATGGTTAAATTTGATTCTCAATTTTTTTTTCTTTTTCAATTCCTACTATTAGTTTACACTCTCCCTATATATATATCTTGTTCAAATTTTCAATTGTTAATAAATTACTTTTTAATCATCCACTCAGGTTCAAATACATTTTTTGAAACTTATAGTGGATGATTGTGGAGATTCGAACTCGGTACTTCCTGATCCGTAGTAAAGTATAGTGCACCATTTTGTTGGAAATACCCAACATATCGCATTTCCAGTAGTAGTTCATGAATAGTTTACTGTTCCAATATCATTAAGTGTACATATGAAGTCATCGCTGAGGTATAAAATAATAGGACCCAATATCTCAGGTGATCAAAGCCTGTCGACTGTTATTAAAACGACTTTTCGCAACGCATCAGATTCATCTACAGTGGATTTCCTCCCCAGTAGATCTAGCGGGAAATGAGACTGCGGACACTTTGGCTTAGGCTGGCGCTTGCGAAGCCTCAGAGCCGTCAGCACCCTTCATCTTTTTGGAGATTTTCTCAAAAATTCAACACCAGAATAAGACCGCTTGGATTGTCCACCCCCCGAGCACCATTGGTATCAGTGTTCTCGTCCTGGAGGCTCCCTGGCTCACGGTTTTAATAGACAGGAACAAACTATTCTAGCCCGCTTTCGAAGTGATCACCTTAAATCAATGAAATTTTCCGAAGGATCCAAGAGCTTTGAAATGTGTTCCAAATGTTCTCGCCTGCTCACATCCTCGAATGCCTTGGGCTCACCAAGCAAGATTTAGCTGATGATCCCATGCTGGTGTTGGATTTTTTTTAGAGTGTACGACAGCATGGACCTGGTCTAGCACTGCTGGTCAATGGGGACGTGCAACAACAACATAAACAAGCCCATCAAATTTTTGTGATGTCACCAGAGGCGTTGCTACCACCGTATCAATTATACGCCCCCCTCCCAAGATTTAGGGGCCCCAAATTAGTCAGCATCAAATCATATATTGCTCTTTGGGTTCAAAAAAAGGGTCTCCAAAGAAATTTGATTCGGGGCCAGCTCAGAACTAGAAAGGCCGGTGGATGTCACGTATACGCTTCCGATTGACTCGAAGATTTTCAAGGCCTCAGAAAATTGTATTACGTTGATTGACATATCCACTTCTGCAAAAGTGTTGAATTCATGCTAAATGCCATGACATTCCAAATGTTTTCCTGTAAGTTCATCATTTCAGCTAAAACCCGGACAGTTTTCTACTATTTTAGCGTCATTTTTAGAACTTAGAATGTGATATCGTTGCAAACCAAGATTTCAGTTTACACTGCACTATTTTTTGGGCCGAGGTGAACCAAGTTTAAGAAATGTATCGTTTGACATCGAAGAACTCTACAGCAGAGCTTGTTACGCAATAGTAACGTTCAATTCGCATCTTTCTGCATTAAACATTAATGCATATTTAGTTAATAAAATAACTATCCAGATTGTGATAACGAAATTTTCATTCATTTTGTATATTAACTAATAAAACTTTAACATATTAAACATTAAAAATGATATTTTTATATCAAAGCAGCTAAATAAATCAAAAACATTTCTGGAATGATGAATTCAAAAGAAGTTTTTTAATGAAAAAATGTTTTTCCCGTCTCAAAATTAATGAAGAAAAAAGAAAATACAGATAAAATATCTCAAGACTGCTGGAATGGGAATCTTTCAAGTACAAACAGCAAACTTAAAAAAAATGTTTAATATATTAGTGATACGTATATATGTTTGCATTCAACTTTCATAAGGAAGCTTTTAGATTCCAGTATTTTTAAAAATTAATAAGAGAAACTAACGTATTATACCCTCGACCAATTTCACCAAATAAAAGGACTTTAATTCGAAAGACGTCAATAAATAGTGATATCGTTATAATTATTGTGTTTGAACATGCATGGGAGTTGTTTTCCGCTATTGGAAGCATTTGGCGACGTCTTTTGATATGAGGAAATTGGTCGGCAGTATAATACGAAAGTACTCAAAAAATTTTAAAAAAAGAAACAAATCATTTTCTTTGAAAAATAATCAACATATAAAAAAACTTAAATAATTTGTATCCCCCCCCCCGGAGTATTGGACAATTCTTAAAGATAAGAAATTAGCATCCTAAATATTACATTTATCTCTGTATTTCAAAATATGAAATTTCCTTTATTTTTTTCCTTCTTAATTTTCTTTTAAAATTTCTTTGTGTTGTTATTGACAGATGTAAAAGTGAGCTTATTATTTTTTTTAGCTCTTCGGTTTTTGTTTATTCTAATTCAGGGGTAGCCAACCTTTTTGGGAAGCGTGCCACAATCTGATAAAAAAAAATTACGCGTGCCACTTTCAACTTTTCCACCAAACTAAAAAATATACAAAAGTGAAAAAATGTTACTTCTAGGCTTATTATGGGATATTTGCACCAAAAACATACTTTTAAATGCAAGTTCTATACAGTGAAAATGTAAAAAGAAAATGGTATAACAAATAAAACAAAAGTAGAAACTTATGTTTTATTGTTGATAAATTTTTACAGGATCAGTCAGTTAGCTAAGGTACAAAAAAAGCAACTTGAAACATTTAATTTTAAATGATTACTAAGCAGTCTCTTAATGTGGCTTTTGAATCTGTAGTTTTTTTACTAAATCATCTATATTTGGATTAGTTCGTGAAGATGCTAACAAAATTAGGTGTTTTAGGTGTATATCAGTTAATTTTGAGCGATATTTTGATTTAATTACGTTCATATAACAGAAAACATTTCTTCACAAACATATGTTGATCCAAATCTACAACAATATCTGATCGCTAAATCATATAAATTTGGAAAATTGCTTGGAGGCACAAATTTCCAAAATTCGATGTAATTCGGATCATTTGCGGTTAAAATAATTTCCTTATATTTGCTTTTCAGAGTAATATGGTGCTGTAGGTCAATAATTTCAATTTGTACCTGAGGTGGGTAAGAATTAATGTCTTGAAGAGAAATCGAAAGAGGATTAGTCAAAAGTTCAGTATTTTTTTTATCATCTTTAAAATCCTCAAACCTGGCACTGAAAAAATCCTGCAAAATGGATATTAAATTTTTAAATCTATCATAGTTCGGAACATTACTTACTTTGGCAGATAATTCCTGCATAAATGGGAAATGAATTAATTTTTTCTCTCCAAAATCCAGACAAAAAAGCAAAAGTTTGTTCACAAAAGAAGATATATGACCAACTAGAGTAGGAAAAACACAATTTTTTCCATGTAATCTTAAATTTAAATTGTTTAAATGTTCCATTATATTGGTAAGAAAAGCTAAATTCCACAGCCAATTTTCACTCCTGAGGAGCGAGCATTCACTGGGCAGTTCATCGTTTTCTTCCAGATATTCTAAAACACATTCCCTCAAACTCCAAAATCTCGCAAGTGAACTTCCTTTGGAAAGCCAGGGCACACTACAATGAAGGAGTAATTCGCCATTTTCTTCCGTTTCTTCGGGGAAAAGCGTATGAAATCTTCATCGATTCAGAGCACGAGCTCGTATTGTGTTGATAAAGAGCTCCACGGGGTCAACAACGAAAGACAAGTTTAAGTCCTTGCTACAAAGAGCTTCTTTATGAATAATACAATGATACTTGGAAATTTTTCTTCCCAAATAATATTCAAGCAATGCAACAAAACTTTTTATTCTGTCAACCATGCAAGGCGCTTCATCTGTGCAAACACTGTCTAATTTTGTCCATTCTACTTTGTTAATTTCAATTACATAAGTTCCTTAAAAATGTCTCTACCTGTAGTTAAAACTAGTTGGCGCAAATCACGAAGTTCTTCCACAGTATAAAATTTTCGTTTGTGTAATGCACAAAGATGCTTAACTGCGCATTGTCAGTGATATCACAGCTTTCATCCAAAGTTAATGAAAAATATTTGCAATTTTGAAGTCCAGAGACAATTTGCGCTCCAACATCCTGGCCCATGTCATCTATACGACGCATGACGGTATTCCCCCCCTAGACAAAGCTATTTTATCAATCATATTTTTGACATTAAGATCACCGACATTTTGGGTGAAAATTAAAAGGCTGCTTTTTATTATCTCCTCTCCGTCAGAATATGGTTTTTTCTTGCGGGCTAACAACACAAAGAAAGTTCATAAGAAGCCTTCACCATGGTTTCCATTTCATTTTTCTTCTGGAACAAAGATTGTTGGCCGGCTAAAGATTTTTTTTTATTGATGAATTCTGTTCGCAAATTTGATCCAACAGGATATTTGCTGTTGAAATCACTACGCAGTTGTTTGAAATGACGGTCCAAGTTAAATTTTTTTGGAACTGCTATACAAATTCCACATATCAAACAAACAGGATTGGAAGCATTTTGATGTGTAAAAAAGTATTGTTCTTCCCAGACAATTTTAAAATCACGTGCTGCAATATCCTCGTCATAATTTCTTTTCGATGTCGAAGGTTTACTCATAAACATGTTGAAAATTAAAAATAATTTAAACAACTACGCTAACACTAAAATCTAAAAAAAAATTAAGAAAAGGAGAAAAGCTAAACAGAGTTTAAAATCAACTGAGTCTGACAGCTAGAAACAATTTGCCAATGTTACGCTACACATTTTCTAGGCTCCGAATCCAGCATTCTGATTAGTCATGGATGCAAGTTCACGCTCCCTCTGCTTTACAAATCGGCAACTATGTGCAGCTAGAATTACTTCTACCGTATCAACAACTGCGCTCCTAATATATTGCAGAATTACTTCTTGACATTACAGAAATCGTAAATAGCCAACATCTCCGGAAAAACTTTTTTATCTGACATCACGTAACAGCCAATAGCTATAAACTTCAGCCCTGCACGGGGAAGCTGAAATTTGAATGGAAATCTGAGATGTTAAAAATAATCCGCCCTCGAGAGAGGGTGACTTTTTGGGCAGTTTCGACCGTCCGAGAGAGAGAGAATTCATTTGTTTTTAGTCTCACGTTACTCAACACTTTTCTCGGAATGTTACAAAGCAGTAGAATTGTAAGTTTTGGAGCAAATGATCTCATTTTTGAAGTTTTTCTGAAGAAAAGAAAAATCTTGCTTAGTGCCCTTAAAATCTCACGCTGAAAATTTCTGTTCCTTACATATTCTCTTCATTTGAATTCCTGAATTGTGACTAATAATTTTGATGCTGAAAATTGTTAGTGGACCACAGAAAGCTGTTTATATTTATCTATTACATATAAAGGAGTTCTTTAGAACTCTAGTCATTTGATAACATGAAGATACTGATGTGAACTCATAAAATTAAAAAATGCAATTTGAACAATGAAAGTGGAACAAAAAGCAAAATTGTTGATATAATTTCTATGATAATATTCAAGTAATTTATTGACGTAAGAAATTTCGTCAATTTTTGAAGGACTTAAGCTATAATGCCTCATCATTTCAAAAAATAAGATATTGCGATGCAATGTCTTGTATGAAATTAACTCAGAAATAAAACTAATTTACATTAGATTTTTGAACAACATATACCTTTACACCGCTAAATAATACAACTAATTTATAAATAATGAAATAAGCTTGCGATATATTTATTTTTTTTCATAGCGTATAGTACCTTAATACTCTTTATATACAAATGGAAAATAGCAGGGCAAGCATTGTTAGATATTTTTTCGAGTATTGCGTTTGAAATTAGATTTTTGTTGATGGACTGGGATCGCTATTGACCCTAAGATTTAGACAATGCATAAATAAAATAAAAGTTTAGTATGTATTTGTTATAACATCATGGGAAGATATAAGGTGCTGCAGTTCTTTTACACTAAATTTGATTAGAAAATTCGATATTTTTCCGTTTTGCCGGCGCAAATCTCGCCAAGCTGCTTTATAGGCAACATCACACACTATACATGTTCTCAAAGTTAGTTCTCATTGGTTTTTCATGTATCACGAAAAAGACGTTACTGATAACAAAAGACCACGTCTTGTTTTGAAATGTGGAGGCAAAAGGTTACTAGAGGGAATAATCCATTTTAAGTCGGTTGTATTATTTTTGGCGATTACCGCTTGCGCCGGCGAAACGGAAAAGTACCGAAAATTCTAGTACTTTATAAATTATCAAACTGAAGTATTTACTTAAAAATTAATTTAAAATATGATATACTGTTTATAATTACATAAAAAACATTATACTCGATCAATAAGCTTCGAAGAAATTTATGTATTTTTTATCACACATACGCATCTTAATTTAATGCACCCTTAGATCAAATATAGTGTTAAGAATTCATACACTTCTAATTTTCCATGATTAAAAACAGTATATATTACATCTAGAATTTTCGAAATAATTTGATTTTAATGGCTTTTAAATTATATATACATCCTTTAATTGATCTTGGATTCATAATACTGCATAAAAATAGAACTTAGTTTAAAAAGTATGGAACAAGAGAATGTTAAAACTTAAGATTCATGTACTGCATTAGAATTATACATTATTTTTAAAACATTCACACACACAGTTTTGAATGTTTCAAAAAAAAAATCCTGATTTATACTCTTCATTTCAATAGCACATAAGTTTTCTAAAATCTTTCCGCAATTTGAATGGTATAATTAGGTAGCCAGATAAACTACATATTGTCAATTTTAATTCAATTCAGTATTAATTCACTTTCTAGGTGCAATTGGAAATTTTTTGCAGTATTCAATATTAATTTGAAAAATATACATAACTAATTAGTTACATCAACTTTAAATTGTAAATACCATAAAATCCTGATGAAAATGTGTTTATAATGCTTCTTCATTCATATTAAAAAATTTTTTTTTTCTTTCACAGATATTCTTTACTTTGACAACTCTTACAGCTGGATGACCGCAAAGCAACTTTTCTACAAAGTAGAAACTGAAAACCCTAATGTGATTGAGGCAAACAACAAAACTGATGTTAAGAGTTAGCCTTTTGATCAATATGTGTATAAAATTTTGTAAATAAAGTTTCATTCATTCATTTGTTGAAATAGTTAAGACTTATTTTAAAAAGATATAGAAAGAAACTTCTCGAATAGTATTTTATATACATTAAGGGTTAGAATTAAAAAATTATCATATGATATATGAAATTTAAAGACGAGAGATATTGGTCAAGAGAAAAATGAATGATTAAAAATCTTTTTGAGAAAAAAAATATTACTATTTTGACTGGACAAAATCCTACCTCATTGACCTTACAAATGAATGTATTACTGACTTAGACAAATTTGCAATTTTTTAAAGTGGCAACTAGTTCACAATGGGTAATTTAATTTTCATTAACTTAATATAGCAGAAATTCTTTTAAATTTCTCCATAGTAAATATTCTCGTGTTACCTTTTTCTTAAAAAAAAATTCATGTAGTTAAACTACAATTGTATTTGCATCATATACAAGAACTAGTTCATGCCTCTTAAAATGTTCAACCCAAGTAATTAAGATTCTAGAAGTGGTACATATTTCAACAATCTTCATTAAAATAAATCTAATTTTAAGTTTCTTAATGATCCAGTAAAAACATATTCAATTTCAAGCTTATGCTTTTAAATATTGGGTCATCCAGAAAGTCCAATGGTTTTTAAAGCTAAGTGTGTTTGATGAACTTGAATGACATATTTTTCTGGTAGCTCTTCATAATTTTTGTTTCAGAGTATATAGAATGAAGACTCAAAAAATTCTTTATCATATTATGCTCTTATTACCAGAAAACAAAAATGGTCGCGTCTGACTGCTCATAAAACTTGTTTAACACATTGATAAAATGCAGTTTCAGATGATACAGTTCGAAGGAGGTTTGTGAAGTATGAAAATTTCAGCCTCAAAGATGATGCATGCTCTTGACAATCATCTATAAAAGAGGACATCTAAAAAGAAGCCATTGATGAAAATTCATATTACACAGACTTAATATTTTTTAAAAATACAGAGAATAATCATTTGAAGATAGGGTATGTAAGGCACCGAAATGTGCCCATATTTTAAAACCACAATGTTTAGATTCTTTAGCAAAATGAAATGTTTTTTTTTAAACAATTCTTTACTAATATATACAAAAAGGAAAAACCATGGGTTATGTCAAATGAGTCTCCAATAGAGGGCTGGGTCTCAAAAAAGTAATATTTTATGCATGGTGGGACTACAATGGAATAAATTATTATGGACTTTTAAAATCAAGACTATAAATTCGAAAAAATGCCTTTCCCAAATGGCAGTTTAAAAGTAACAATGTAAAAAAAAATTTTTTTTTTTGAGTCAATTCCCATTTAGGTTAATAAACAAAAATTTTTAGTTACTTTTTAATAAATAATTACAATTAATATAAATATGTATATACATGACAGAATCCCAATATTAAGTGGCAAAATAGAAAGCGATTTCCCTTGCAATTTTCCATTCTATATATATTGTGTTGAACTATTATTTTTGTTTGTTACTATTCAATCATTAATTAAATTTAATTATCTCAATAAAACAGAATAGTAAAAAGAAATTACATTCTCAGAAATTAGGCCATCCCATGTGGGATTCAAACCCACCACCTGTGTATTAGAAGTCTAACAAGCTATATGGATGAGCGATTTTCCTTTTTAATACATAGTTTTGGACTATTATTTTTCTTTTTATTCATTAATTTAATAAATATTTGAAAAAACTGTATTATATAACATTAAGTGTAATCCACTACAAGTTTAAAAAAATGCATTTGAACTTGAGTGGATGAATAAAACATATTTTATTAACGATTGAAATTTTGAACAAGATATATATTTAGGGAGAGTGTGAACTAATGGTAGGAATTGAAAAAATAAAGGCATGTAGAACTGACCAATTAAGATAAAGTGTCTTCCAGCATGAGAATGCTTGGCCCTACATCACAAAAAATACGAGGCAGACTTATTGAGTACAGTAGGAATGTTTTATATCATCCTCTATTTTCAACAGACATGGTCCCCTCAGATTTTTACCACTAAAATGGCCAGGAGTTCACTTCTTTAGACTTTTAAAATAGCATTCATAAATAAACTATCTAGATTTTATAAGATTTTCCAGCTGTGCCAAAAAGAATAAAATGTTTTTGCATTACTTTTTAGTTATTTATTACAAAAAAGCCACAGAACTTTTCAGATGACTCAACATCAATTAATATACTAATAATTTATAATGCAAAAGCTTTTAGAAAAGTTTTGAATTTCATGCTATCAACTAAAATAGAATTTGAAACCATCTTTCTTTGGAGATGCAGCTGAATAAAATAGGCATCTGAAGTATTTACTTTTTATAAAAATAAAGCAAGGGCATATGCATTTCTTGATGTTTTATTGTAGGTAAATATGTAGATAATCATTTAGTCACTTTTTGCAAAACTCTTCCAATTTTAAGGCTCCAAATCATTTAGAAGTTCCAACCCATATAGATTTTTATCACTCTTATTATTCTAGTGATATAGGATTTGAAATAAATTCTATTAATATAAGTAAATTCTCAAAACTTAAATAGGATTCATCTTGAAAAAGTTACAATAAATATATTTAATGCTTGAAGGTTTCATATTTATTTACGAATTACATGGAACTGATGTATGTTGTACTTGGAAGCTCAAAGGCTACTGGCAAGAGACTGCAATTTTAAATAGGTCAAATGAAGAATGCAACTCCAATTATACTCAAAATGCAATTGTATTTCAAGTTGCATGACATCTGCAATCATTCTAAATAGATTTGTGCAGGTAGCCTATCCTTTAGATCTTTAACCTGCACTAGTTAATATATATAAATAAAAGGTATACTATCCTAATGAGTTAAGTATTAAAAATTAGAAGCAAAATTCCCCACACAGCTGTCAAGAGTACTACTTGTAATGAATACAAGAGAAGTTGAAGGAATTACTGTTAAGGTTGTTTACCGTGGAAAAAATACATAGAATCATGTGATCCAATTATGAATTTCACAATTTACAGTATGCACGATTTAGCACCCGATGAGAGTTTGAATTAAAATTAACTCAAGGATCAAAATTTGGCAACAAAAGCCATCACTAGATGGTGCAACCATGAAATTGCTTAACATTTGAGACTTGTGTCCACAAAGGCTTAGTTTTCAATATGCAGCCCATTCGGGTGGGGCAGAGATTTACCACCTATAAAATTTAAGATTCTTTCAAATCCCCAGTTAAAGTTACTTGTCAAAAAATTGTGATTTGGTATTGTGGCAATACCTGTTACAAGACTGAAGTGATCGTTTTGGCCTAGGGGTAGGATGTGCGCTTACGGAATGGAAGGTACCGAGAACAAATTCTCCTTCATTGGTGACCCCACTGCCACAGTATATACTTTACTGCTCCAGGAGCTTGTATTATCATTTTGCAACATAATTATATATTAAAAAGTGTATTAAAAATTGAGTACTTTTGTAACAAAATGAGCAGAACTCTGAAATAAAGCAACACAACAGAAGGAAAGTTTTACTTTATTCAGATCATAAAAACTTTCAAATTCATTTTCATTTTTAACACATGCCATGACTTTCAGCTTTATCAATGTCTCAAGTGAGTGATTGTTTGATGAAATAAAATAATGAAGTGAAGAATTGTACATGTCTCCAGTAAAAAAAAAAAATTCATATAAAAAGCCAAGAAATGCTAAGATTGAATAGATCACACCAATCCGTCTAAAATACAAATTAAACAAAAGAGAAAATATGCATTAAATCAAATGATGCACCGTTGCACCCACAAAAGAGAAAAGCAAGATTAGCTACATATGGGATCCCTAAGGGAAGTTAAAGATACATCTGGTGACAATGAGTTATCTTTTCAACATTTACAATATGTTAATGACTTTTTTTATACATATTTTGATAAAGTCTTGCTTAATATTGTATAGCATCACACTGCAAAGAAAGTTCAATTTATAAAACAAGTTCTTTCTTCACCTATTATCACAAATTCAAAGATGAAGATTGATTATTTCCTACAAAAACTAATCATTTACTTGAATTTTGATATTGTGTAAGCAAGCCCGAGTGTTTAAAAAAAGTGCTCTTTTCCGCTGGAATTTTTGTAAACACAAGACAAATGTGCTTATCAATTAAATGGCAAGACAACTGATCTATACTCAAAATTGTAGGACTTCAGGATTATGCAGTGTTTCCAGGTGAACGAATTCAGCACACACTGCAAAATTAATATCCCAGAGCTCCTATCACAGTTAAATAAATCATTCAATTCTTTTAGTCACAGTCAGAGAAAAAAAAGCCATTTGATCCAATATTGTAACATGCAAAGCTTAAGAGAGGTAGTAGACCAATTTTCAATTCAGTTGCCGTAATTATTTTGTAGGGAATTTGTTTTGCAATAAGCTATTTACAAAACAAATTCCCTGAATGAAAAATAGTTTATAAATTGAAGACAAAGTACAGAATTTTTTTTTTTTAAAAGTTTATATATAGAAATTACTTCCTAATTAAAACTCATTACACATCTAAATAATGAAAGTGAAAAAAAGTAATACTGTTTCTACATCAGAAGTCTTGCCATTTTTTTTAACGCTTATATGCGATAATATACAGTTCATCCATACACATTTGCAGCAGAATGTCAGAATTAATGCAAATAAGGCATAATTTAATTTACAGTTCCCTTAATTGCAGAAATCCAACACCTCCACTGTGGTTTGCTTACACAAACATAAAATTTTTTAAATTTTGAATTATCTACGTCAAAGGACCAATTTCTTGGGTTTTTCCCATGGAAATTCTTGTCGTCCAAAATGCCCGTAAGCACTGGTTTTGGAGTAAATTGGTTTCTTCAAGCCAAGTTCCCTACAAAACAAAACAGAATTACATTAATACAAAGAAAAAAATTGTATTCTTTCATGTTTGAATAATTAAAAGTGAATAATTTGATCCTTTTCGAAACGGCTAACCTATTGCAAGTTTGCTATGTTAATCAATAACTTTTACCTCTTATATCTAGTAATAGAACTCCTTCCCTCCTATAAGGACTCATGAACCCCCCCCCCCATCTTTGTACACTTAACTAGCCAATAAGGGAAAAGCAGACAAACTTTACTTCTAAATTATACTTCTTCAAAGGAATGTACCAGGTTTAAAGAAATAACAAACCTTAAAAAGTTCCCACAATTAAGTAAATTATAATCAAGATCTAAAAAATATAAAACGTTAAATCACAAGGTTTCAAGTAAACAAATTACTTTACACTCTCATCACAATTTAGGTGAAAAATGAACCCAATTTGCTAATATTCCATAAAAGTTAAGTTTGTCAAAATGCTTCAGAGTTTCTACAGGGTGAAAGAAATTGAGAAGAGGGGATGGAAGAGATTCTCAGCACTGCTATTGGCCATCTTGGAAACATACGTAAAAAGGAATGCCCAAGGGAAGAGTTACAAGAGCTGTGAAGCGTGGCAGACCAAGTCAGGCAAACTCTAAATGCAGTGAAGAGAGGATTATTCCAAAGGATATAATTTAAATGCCATTATGCACATTGTTCCCAAAAATAAAAAGGAGAAATAGAAATTTCAAAAAGCTGATTAGAGAGAAGAAAATAAAAGACGAGACTTTTGTCCAAATTGCGTCCCCAACCTTATTACAGAGCATGAACTAAATTTCATGCTGAAGAATAAATATTAAATTTAAAAATAAAAATATGGGGAAAAAAATAAAATTTTAAATAAACTGCTGCACCTTAAGCGAGCCAAATAGGCAAACAGATTTAAATGAGATGAAATCTTGTATAAAGTTTAGAATATAACTGGAAAGATATGTTTAAGTGATAATTTATAGTTCTTATGTGGAGGGGGGATATAACTTACTTGATGATGAGACCAGGTCTCAAATCAAAATTTTTCATAACAATTTCCAGCAGCTCCTTTTGAGTTTTTTCTGATGTTCCATAAGACAACACAGTTATGGATAAGGGCTCAGCAATTCCAATAGCATAGGAGAGCTGCAATTTAGAACATTCAATTCATCATAAAAATTAAGTATTTTTTAAGACTTTAAAAGAGATAATATTACTTATGATTTTTTTGTGAAAATATTACATATCTAGAATTGAAAGTATAAGAAAAATCATTACAGGCTTAATTTTGTTGCAATTACAGTAACTTAAAAGGAACTGTCATATCAATAAAAGTAATGTAAATTATGCAATATTTGGTATATATGAAAATTCAATAACAGATTTAATAAACAGTTACAAATTTTAATTATATTTCGATACAAAGCAAGATTTAGCGGTGCCATTTGTTTTTATGTAAAGATTAATTCTTAGTCAAAATAAATCTATCCTTTCAGTAAACAATACTTTTTAATTTACTTTGGAGAAACTTACTTGAACAAGGCAGCGTCTGCAAAGTCCAGCCTTAACTAAAGATTTTGCAACCCATCTGGCTGCATAAGCAGCAGATCTGTCAACTTTACTGGGATCCTTTCCTGAAAATGCACCACCACCATGTGCTCCCCAGCCGCCATAAGTATCAACAATAATTTTACGTCCAGTCAAACCAGCATCACCCTATTAAAAATTGCCAGTATAAGAAATTTAATACAATAAATGGCAGAAACATTCAATCAAAGCATAATTTTAAAAAAAGTTTTAAAAAAACCAAAGACTAATTGAAAAATTTACCATTGGTCCACCAGTAACAAATTCTCCACATGGATTGATATGAACAATAGTTTTGTCATCAAGATACTTTGCATCAATGCAATATTTGATCACATGTTCTATAACCTGTTTGCGTAAAACATCCAATGAAATATCTTTCATGTGCTGAGTTGAAACAACAACTGTATGCACACGAACTGGTATGGCTGCTCCACGCTTAAAGCTATATTCACAAGTGACCTAAAAATATATTACAGCTTGCATTATAAACAGATACTTTGCAGATGAAGCACAATAACAATACTTTATAGGATAAGACAAGCATTAGATATTTAAAGCAAACTATGTAATAAAACAAAAAATTTCTTTAAAAAATCATTTATAAAAACTAAACCAACCAGTGATTAAACGAATGCATTTTTTTTAAAACTAAAAAATAGTTTAATGCAAGGTTTTTGCTTTCCTTGAAATTACACACTGTTCAACTTCTTCTGTAATATATAATTTTTCAATATCTCATTTCATTTTCTTGATAATCTTATGCACTTTGCTGTTATCTTACATAGGTGGTCTTTTGACTGCTGGAAAGTTTACTTTAACATTATCTGCATTAAAAACACAAAATTATGATCAATTTAAATTCTCTTAGAAAATACATAGCATTATGTTTCAGAAATAAAATATAGGCTTATACAGAGTTTGTTTTATATCAGATATATGCTGTTACAACTGATGAAGAAACATTTAATTTCAAGTAATCTGTATATTTTCAAAAATTAAAAAATTTTTGGGTACAAGAAATAATTTAGTAATACCTTAGAGTTTTTTTTAACAGATCAAAATGTCCAGACAAAAGACACTTTGAAAAATAAATAATGCTCCAAAATTGATGAAGGCAAGTGTTGAAGATTATATATACAAGGGGTGATCAAATGAAAAGGTACGAAACGACACGGTGGGTACAAATATAGACTTTATTCAAAATATACACCATAGGCCTGAGCACAACGATCCCACTGATTAACAAGCCGCAGGATTCCTTGTTCCCAGAATTCCTGTGGCTGTGACGAGACCCAGTCCTTCACAGTGTCCTTGAGTACGTCGTCCGAGTTGAAGCGCTTTCCTTTCAGGTGTTTCTTCAGTGGACCAAACACATGGAAATCGCAGGGTGACATGTCCGACTGTAGGACGGATGGTGCAACGTCTCCCATTGGAACTTGTCCAGTTCCATTTGTGTGACTCTGGAGACGTGTGGACGCGCGTTATCATGGAGCAGAACCACACCCTCCATGAGCAGCCCGGTCTTTTGTTCTTGATGGACCTGCGTAGGCGTTGGAGTGTCTCACAGTACACATCGGAGCTAATGCTTTTTCTGTGCTCGAGTAATTCTGTGCTCGCATCATTTGGACGCCGCTTTTTATAAGAGCCTTTGCTCTCTCCTGCGCATGCGGGCACCCGCGCATGATCCGATCCCAGTCAGAGTCTCCAATGGTATCCCGAGATGTCTCGCTACATTCTCCCTTGGCGGAATATGCAAATATTTAACTGTTTCATTTTTATGTCGTTTCGTACCTTTTCATTTGATCACCCCTTGTATATACACTAGGAAAATAACTCATCTGTTAGATACTGATCTTAATTAAACACCAATAATTATGTAATCCCCAAAATAAAAAGAGAGAATTTAGTTGCAACATGAATTATTTTACATTTTATTACTCATGCTTAAATTCCATATCATTAATAAACAACTGGAAAAACCTACAACTTTTAATTAAGTGTTTCATTAACCATCACTGGTATATACAGTATTTTTCTAGGTTTAATGTTAAGAAATCAATTTCTGTAACTAATATATTAAATAACTTCTAATGACAATTAGTTTAACTAAATGATAGTTTTTTCAAACTTCAAAGTCAGATGTACATAGAAATTTCCATGTTAAATTGCAAGAAATAATGGGGGGAGGGGAAGAATCCTGTGATACTTTTATAGAAAGTGTTTTACACTTTTTTCTGGAGGTAAAATAACTTATATTAATAGATTAAAAGGAACTTGAATTAATCTATTTTTTTAAAGAGTGAAAGTTTAAACATCTCAATAACACTATATATCCTTGATATAAATTGTCCAATTTATCCAGAAGAGGGGGGGGGGGAACAGAGGAAATCTAACTCTTTGCGTATTAATCTCCGACAAAATCAAGAGTCACCAAGTTTCCTTTTGTAAATAAATAAAAAAACCTGTTACGACAGTTTTTATCATCCAAATTAATCGCAACTGAATTTAATCCTAGATGTACCTTTAACACTAAAATGCTATTATTGTTACAAAACATTTACCTGTGTTTTTGAATCTGGTCCAGCCCAAGGAAAGGTTCCATCTTTTCTTAAAGCTGCAAGTCTTGCATTCAATTTATGAGCAAGAACAACAGTCAATGGCATGCATTCTTCTGTTTCATCAGTAGCATATCCAAACATCAAGCCCTTTTACATATAAATAAAAGAAAAACTTGTTTCAGAGTACACTAAAAAGTTTTCCTACATATTAATATTATTTACACATAAAAACAGTAATTTCACTTGTATCTTTTATTAACCATTTGAGTTCCAGGGGGTATTGAAAAAAATACTGTCGAAGAATTCCAAACGGCACACAACCACTTTCTCAGAATGAATATGAAAAGACACAAGCAGTTTGATAGCGTTTTGTTCATTTTACATCAATGAATTCCAATTGGAGTTATAGTATTGTTTTACTAATTGTAAAATGTACTATTTACATCAAAAAGAGCTGTGCAATGTACTTGCTTCAGTAAATCTAAGCACTCAACTTTAATCAGTAACGCACTGATTAAACATACTGGGTCTTCTCAAAATAAAATCTCAATAGCGTGATCACACTATTTGGGACCCAAACAGTTAAGCATGATAAATAAAAATCTTAGTTTATTGAAGTAACTTAAAAAGTCCTCTTAATGCAAGAAGCTCCAATTTATAATCTTTTTAAAGAGTATCAAGATGACTTGACAATACAAGTCTACAAAACTTTGTCAAAATTGATTCAAGCAAATTATATAGCAATATAAACTGATCTTAAAAAAAACAAGAAATCTATTATTTCCCTCAAGCATTTCTCGCTATATTTTCTAGTAAATATGTACACATTTACAAAAAAACCCCAAATAATTCCTTTTTATTTTAATATCTAATCTAAGTCCTTTACAGGACTTTTCAACTAATCCAAACTCAATTTAACATTAAAGAAATAAACTTCAAAAATATTACAGTACTTCAATGTTGATTTCTTTTTATCATGAAGGTATTGATACTGAATAATGGAAAAACATAAAAAGCTAGTGGAAGAAATACATGTTAAAATCAAGCATCCTCTAAACAAACTTGAATGCATATATATACTTAGAAATATGACCCCCCCCCCAAGGGATTTTATTAATTAAAAATTCACTCTAATAAACCTTCCTTTCCAATAAATATGATTATAATCACTGACTGTAACATATTTAATAACAAAAAAAGGCTTATTTAAAATGACTTCCCTAAATAAAATTGATTGATTGATTTTTGGGGTTTATTGGCGCAAGAGCCGATTTCGGCTATACTACGCCAAACATTTGTTTTAATATCTGTGGTCTAGACGGGAAGAGAGAAAGAAAGAATGAATTAAATGACAAGAAAGAGGGTCGAAAATAGAGAAGGATCACTAGGGTACACTGGGTTCGTGAAGCCCGTGTTTACCAAAGACAGTAAACCCCTTGGAAAAAGGAAAAGATCACTAGGGCACCTCGGGATTGTGACACCCGTACTCACCTATAGAAGGTGAGCCCCCTGAGGGGGCCCTAAATAAAAATAGCTTTTAGATTTAAAAAGTTGGAAACTTGATACTATAAACTCTGTTTTAACCTTTTAATTAATGACAGATAAAATAGAATTCTCTCTAGAAAACTTTATCTTCACAATTACATGTATACTTATTAGTAAGGAGGAAAGAGTTTAATAATATAGCTTTACAGTACAAAAATTTGATTTTACGAATTTGTGATTTACAAGAGTAGTATTTTAAAAAACTTAGTTTGCAATAACATTGTTGTATTTTTTTTGTTTAATGTTCTAGGATAAGCTTTATAAGAAGTCTGGTACATTCTATTCATTTTCAAAAACTTTTGTAATTTTAAGAGAAAATAGTTTTACTTGACATTCAGAAAGTTTTTATACTGGTGTATAACATGCACCTATACTTTCAAGCTGCAATTTTTAATTTTTCAGTATATTCACATGAACCCCCGCCCCTTAAGAAACCAGAAATGTACGTGCACCACCCTCTTATGTTTTTTGAAGTCACTTATTCATTATATTACTACCACCCTTAAGTTCATCAGGAATGTCATTTCATTTAAAAAAAAAAAAAACCAATATTTTGATATATGTAGAAGTATAATTTTTTTTCTATGCTGATCTTTTTTATTTTTAAACATGGAATATAACGAAAACTTGTAAATTTCGATCTTTTGTGCTCAAAGAATGCATATTATATACCAGATTTTACAATATTTTAAAATCAAGTTTCTAAACTTATAACACAGGTTTTGTGTTCAGGAAAACTAAATTAAAATTTAGGCATCTTACAAAAGTCTCTAAAATAAGCAATATTCAGTTGTAAGATGTTAAAGACATTAAAAAAACTTACTTGATCTCCTGCTCCAATTTCATCATCAGATTTATTTAAATGCACTCCAGAAGCTATGTCTGGGCTTTGTTGTTCAATCGCCACCAAAACATTGCAAGTTTTGTAATCAAAACCTGTTGAAAAACATAATCCATATCTTAGTACAAAAACAACATTAAAAATACAAATCATATACATTTGTGTTTGACAAAAGGATTAAATCCTAAAATTATAAACATTCAATCAATTACTTTGTATATTTATAAAAAATACCATTTTTAAAATTTTATACTGCTGCAAGAATGCTCATTGTAATGTAGAACTCAAATGTTGAAATTGAACATACTCGAGAGCATTAGAATAAAACATTTTTAAAGTAACAGTTAAAATTATTTGATTTTTGAATAAATTTCAGACAAAGGAGACAGTCCAAAATACCTTCAAAAACCTCCCAATAGAAATCAAGAAATGATTACGATTTGTAAGTACCCCAATCCAGATGATGCAATTTTCGGCTTTAATTTCAAATGTCCGAGCTATTGGGAGATAATCTGGTGAAATTTTGAATTTTAAGGAGATTTATTGCATAAAAAATAAAAAATTTTACAATTCTTTTTCCATACTTTAAATTCAAGTTTTTTAAGTTTAAAATCTTTAAACTTTTGTCTTTGGAATAAGTAAAATAGCTTAATACAAAATGCACCAAAAAGTATTCAATGCATATTTTTGGTAAATGTTTAAGGATCATTTAATATTGAGCACTCATTTTTGTTAAGGCCTTGACATACAAATTCAAGAAATTTGAAATTGAGGATTTCTCCCCCAAACTGAATATTGTAAAAAACATTATTAACTTTAATGTGAATGTGCAAACCTTTTGTACAGCTGTCGTATCCAATCTTCTTTACAGTATCGCGAACAATCTTTTGATAATCCACAGTAGCTTTTGAAGTTATCTCCCCGAAGATCATAACCATTCCAGTTTTAGCAGCCGTTTCTATAAAATTAAGAAACAGATTAGTTACCATAAAAAAAAAATCAAAAGATACAAATGTTTATAGTAAATCTTTTTCACAATACACACTAAACATATTAGTCTATCGATACTTTTGAAAAGGCTAGTTGCACGCAATAACTTTTTTAAAGATCTAATACTATAATAACTTACTTGACCATATTTTCCCAAGATGTACCTAAATATGTACAGCGAAATACGTTCAATGCAAAAACGCTCAAGACGAAATATTGGTTAACACGAAATAATGCAATGGTCCTGACAAGCTTTCATGATTTTTTACCTCTTAGCACAAAACAAAAATACCTTAAACGAAAAGATTCCCCTTTTGGGAATGAACAAAATATTAGAAAACACCAGCTGGATTGGCCTACCCTATTGTATTATCAAAAGAATTCATTGCAGCAGATGATAATGAGTGTAGAGTCCAAATTATGACAGAAAAGACATTTTGGAGTTTGTTCAAAGCTTAAAAAATACCATTGATGCAGATTCCAACGATGGAAATGAAATGAATAGGTCAGCTTCTGATCTCGCGTCATCGGAAATGAGGAACATCATGAAAAGTATGCTCGGTTACTTAAAAGCACATTCCAATGGTGAATAACAAAAGAGGATATCAAACAATTTGCTGACACTTTGATGCTAAAAGACCTTACAAAGAAAAATATCAAATTGTTTTCCAAAAACTCAATATTTCGTCTTTCACAAAATTTGAAAATATTGCATTAAATTTCTTGGAGTTCTTGTAAATGTTTGTTTCATTGATTTTTATTAAACACATACACAAACCTATGTAAATAAAATAATTTTGTAGATGTGTGGTTTTTTTAATGCAATATCCTTTACCGTGAAATTCTTTTACTACAAAGAAATATTTCAGTCCCTTCAGTTTAGTGTTGAGTGATTTCACCATATGTTTATTCAGAAAGAGTTTCATTCAGTATATTAAGTTTAATATTTTAAAAATACCAAAATACAGGTGCATCCTAATAACAGTTATAAGCAAAGATTTCTTTTCTAGTAATACAATGATTTAAATTGTCTATGTTGAATTTTTTATCCAATTATTTAAGTAGTAATTAAATTGAACAAAAGTACTGAATAGGTGATGTTTATCTAGATTTCATGGCGAGAAATTCATTCCAGCAGTGTTTAATTAGGCAACCTTTGTACTTTGTTCTTAATTGCTATTTAAAATGTGCAAATTTTTTTAAAAGACTATTTTTAGATAAACATTTTATTGTTTGTTCATTTTTATTTAGAATTACTACTTTGTTCATCATACAGAATAACCAACATATCTTTGGAATTTTTCCTATTGAGTCTGTTTGGCACTGAGCAGTATGTCTGAAAACTATGATTTCGATTTCTTTTTAAAAATTTGAAACAAAAAGGGAAAATGTCTATAATACAGTGGCATATCAATAAAGGATTGAATGCTGCAAGTGTTGAATGTATGGAATGCATTTGGTTAAAAAGGATTTGAGTGATGGACAAATGTAGTAGGAATACCAAAAGACAGGAAAGAATGAGCATTGTATTAGAAGGTTTATATTAAAGAATGTCTGGTTTGAGAAAAGCAGGTTAAGGATGTTTCAGATTTTGATGAGGAATGAGAATCAATTCAATTCTTTGAAGAGCTCATTTGGAGAAAAATGCATAAATGCAGCAACATGAATTTTTATTTTTTCTCGAAGGCATCAAAAAGGTTTATTTCCTCTTTTGAAGAACTTCTAAGCAAAGACAAGCCTTTAAAATTTTTTTTTTTAAAGTTAGTATTTTCTTTTTCTCAAATTAAAGAAAATAACAGATTAAAAAACTTTATTCTAATCTCTGACTGATAACTTTAAAAAAGTATTTGTAATTCCCCTTATTGATCTTTTTCATAGAAAGTGTTATTTTGTAACCAATAGTTTGACGACTACTTATAAAAAAAGTTGTCTTTGCCAATTGACTATCTGTTCAACACTTTAATCATACTTAAAAAATGAATTTTACTATATGTTAATCACCAAAAAAAACAGCAACACTTTATTTAAATTTTAAAGTAACGTAATTTCTTAAAAGTCATTGTGAAATAAAATACTCCAGTAACAAAAAGATCTTGGCATCTCAGTTCACAAAAAGATACGTTTTGATAATTACAATAAAGTTTTTATAAAAGTTTATAATATTCCCCCAAATTTTTTTAATGCATCAAAACAATACATTTTGATAGATAAGAAAATCCTTGAAATTCTATACTACAATATGTAATGAAAGTCACATTTTCATAAAATCAGAACATCACTAATGAAACTCAAATATTTTACTAGAATGTGAAATTTAGTCACTTTAGACTTTACTTCCATATTTTGAAGTCATTTTCTACATGTAGCAAGAGTGATTCCAATGTTAATTAATAATTTTATTGAATATTCCCCCCCCCCCCAATATAAACTCAATCTATAAATTAGAAACTTTATATCATTCACATGGATCATTTTCAAATGTAAACTTACCACAGGCAACCTTTGCATCTGGATCTTGCTCAAGATGAGCATCAAGGATGGCATCACTTATTTGATCACATAATTTGTCTAAAAGAAAAATAAACAAAACCAATTTAAAACCAACATCGAATGAAGGAAGTGCCAAATAAGTCACATATTATGCAGCTAAAAACAACTGAACATGAAAAGTGGCATTTTGAAAGAATCTTATTTTAAGGCAATTTGTACATTTCACAGATTATTCTTTAACTAATTTGTTTTTATTTTGAAAATTAAAATAAATATAAAATACTTTAAAAAATAAATGCATATTAAAAATTTATGTAGAAGTAAATGCCCACCACTTATATACAAGTATTCTACACCATGATTTAAAAAAAAAAAGTCTAAATATGAGCCGTCATATTTTTGAAATCATTTTTCGAGGTTATAGTTCCTGCTAACAGAAATTATACAAATTCTAGTTAGATTACGCTATACGAAATTTAATATATTTTGCTCTTTTCAATTACATTTAACAATGCATATATATTTTAATATTAATCGATCAAGATGAAAATATTACCGATATATTTACAAATGCGTATACAAAACTCGTGAACGCCATGAAATAATTTGTTGAATTAACAACTCTAAATGCGACATTGTATAACTATAATGGACAACGAAACGTCTTTCTTTAGCTCATGTATAAAAATAATCTTCAATATGCCGTTATAATAATCATCTGCAGGCTTAGCACGCATGTTAAATTAAATGGCATTTAAACAGGTAAATATATGTATTAAAAACCATTCTTCGACATCAAAACTTATTAACATTGACAAAGGATGTATACAGAATTTTGAAAACTATATTTATTTATTTTTAAAGAGCCGATAAGAGAATAAAATACACATTTTTATCACCACGTGAGTTCACCGGCAACCTTCTCACAAAATTCCTTCAAAAACAAAACAAAAAGCACTTATTTACCTGGATGTCCTTCTCCAACGGATTCGGAAGTAAATAAGAAAGTACTCAACCCGTTATCAACACTTTCTACACCGTTACGCACAACAAAATCTCGAATTTTATCATCAGACATCCTCGAGGAGATACAACTTCGTCACAGTATCAATGGAAAAGAGACTCTCTGTATTGGCGGCAAGAAATAAATAGACTCCGAAATCGCAACAGCAGCGCCTATTTTCCGCGCACACTTTCTGACGTCATTGCTTTGTCTTTGAATTATATTTCTCAATTTTCGTACATAATTGAGGATATTTAATTTTTATAAGCGAAATCTATTGTGAATTATTCAAAATTAGGATAATTTTAAGTGAAATTATGAGTTAATCTTCATTTTTATCTAATAATAAAACAATAGATGATGGTGATAAATTACGATACATTAATCGATTCATATCTTAATTCGATTATTCATCACAGTTTCCCCCTTGTATGTGTTTTTTACAGTTTTTCTTTTCTCAAAAACTGCAGATGATTTTTGAAGTGAAAACTTCTTTAGCGGCATGAGGCACTTTTTGGTAGGGGGAAATCTTATGGGTTCGCGTCACCGACATGCTCTGACTGGCGCATGCGCAGTGTGCTGTTCGCCTTAGAAATTTTCAGATGGGTGAAATCTGGTGTATTCGCGTCCCCGACATGCTTATAGTAGTATATCTGTGCTATACAACTGACGTATAGTGCTGTGTATATCTTATACGTGAAATTGAATGGATTTAATGAAAGTTCAATGTGTATATACTGTGCATTGTTGAAATAGAGTTTTTTTTTGTTTGATTATTATTTGAATCCTTTAATTGAAGAATCATTGTGCAATACGATAGTGAGTAATAAATAAATATACTAATATTTTTTTAAGATAAAAAATAAATAACAGAAAATTATTTTAAATACTCTTATTTATTTTGGCGTTTGAAAATTAATATGTTTTTTAAAATTATTTTAAATCTTCTAATAAATTCTGGCGTTTGAAAATTTTGTATTATTTATTTTCTAATATTTAACCTCTGCAATGCAGCACGCAATCCAGAATAGTATTTCACAGTGGCTTAGTCGTTTTCTTACTACTGTGGTAAAACAGACTTCTAGTCGTTCAATCATTTTTATCGTGGATTTTGAAATAAAATTTTTTATAAAAACCATACATATTAATGGTTGCCGTTTATATTTCGCCTGGAAAATCTATGAGACAGATACAACAATTTTTATTCGAAAATTTGATGATTAATACAAAAAATGGTTCTGAAATTCTCGATAAGAGATTTGGCGAAAAATATGATACTGTACCGATAATTTTAAGTGGAGACTTCAATATTAACTTTGCAGATGATAAAAATCTGCCACTAATTGAATTTCTAAATGATATGTCCAATGATCGAAAACTCAGTACTACAAAATATAAAACGACGATCGATGCTGTTTTAACACACACACGCGATACTTAGATAAATTTGAATCAAACATTTTCCTTTCTTACTTTAGTTACCATAAGCCTATTGTATCTTTTTTAGAACAGAATGAAATAATTGAAAGTACAAAAAGTCTAAGTATTGCTGAAATTAATTATGACAGTGATGCAAACAATTAGAATAACGTTAAAAATTAAGTACATTAAAATTTAAGTAAATACAAATACTATCCATAGATAATATGATTGTATATTAATTGTTATTTCAATTGAATTGTATTTATATTTTGTCATGATCTTGTACAGCCCGTAATATATTTGAATAATAAAAAACCATATAAACATGCATATAATTGTCGCTCGGTGTGTCAATAGATGTGAAAACCAGACTGATGTTGATAATTTTAGTTCAAGCATTATGAAATTTCAAATTTTAATACTAAAAGTTCTAAGTTTTCACTTCTATCGGCAGTCTCTATAACTGCCAATTTTTTTAATTTTATTGTGTAAAAGCTATGCACACACTCACATTTTTTAGAATTTTCTTTGTATTGCCATTTCAAAACGAAAACAGCATTAAAATGGCGAATGTAAGAATCACTAACTGCACAGACAAAATTTTTTTTAAAAAAAGCATATACAATACTACCTTTAACGTATTCTCTCTCTCTCTCTTTTTTTTTCAACAGCAGACTTGTAAAGTTAAACGGAACAAATATAGGTGACTTTGAAAAATAGTTTGTCGAGAGCTTTTGTCGAGTTGATTATTTCACTATTTTAGCTTATTTTAAAATTAACAAAAGCAAAATAAATATGTTTTTCATGTGTTATTATATATTTATTTTTTGTGCCTCAGGGTTTGTTAATAAATTTTCTTTTGATAGAGGTGATATTTTAACAACTTCCGCTGACTCATTCAAAGAAATTTCAAAAAAAGTAGTTTTAAATCTTGAATCTGAGAAGTTTAACAAAAACAATGAAAATTTAAACACATCACATTGTTTTTCATTTTTCTCGAATGTTAATTAAAAATTTCATTTTTTTCTGGGTTTGTGTAAAACTAAAAGTATGCTTTATTACTGAGGTAGAAAGAAAGGGTGAATCTTAGGCTTTTACCATTATAATTTAATAATTTATTGGATTTTTGTATTCCTTAGATTTTAAATTTATCTGCAAAATAATTTTAAAATGAGTGCTGTAAAAATACAGAGAATAAAAAGTTTTACCAGCTCTATATTCTTTGTCTTTTTTTAATAGCTCATGTATTTTTAGAATTATCATTTTACAGATTATTTAAAATATTATTTTTAATATTTTTTCCCACTCTTTTTGACATTTGTCAAAATTCTTCATGTACATTAGTTGTTAATAACATATGGTGCTGGTTGACAATTTTTTTTGGCAACTTTCAAATTTGGGTACCAAATGTTTTACCAGGAAAACATATTATCATAAGTGTTAACCTGAGAAAAAGTTTGTCATCGTTGTCAAGTGAAAAAAAAGTATAGCAAAGTCTTATAAAAATTCCCCAAAGATGATTTTTGAGAAAGAAACACTTAATGAGTTATTTAATGAAATACTCGATCAACTTGAAAAGCATTACAAGTTTTACCAAAGCAATTTTAAAAGTATCTCTTTCAGTCCAGAATATTTTATGATTCTATACTTTACATATATATTATGGTTCCATGGTTTAAAGATGTCCAGGTGCAACAATCGCAAAGATTATTGAAGTAAATCCAATGACGACAACAAATGAAATTCGTAGATTAAAATTAAAGATTTTGACCAACTCTTTTCTCTTTCTTCATTTGGAACAACTTTAATAAGAATGGAACACTTAGAATAACAAAAAAGGACGATTCAAAATTTGGGCTTGAGTGTCGTAGAGGCTATGAAATAAATCTTTTTGGATTCTGGGTCTTGCGGACAGAATTTCATCGTAAAAATATATATATATATATATATTCGGTTTCTTTTTTCTTTTCTTTTTTTGTAAAAATAAGTAGATATTTTTTTGGAATAGTTGTTAAAGCAATATGTTCATAAAGGGAATACCTCATTAATTCTGATGGCAGGAGAGTCTATAATGATCTAAAGGAACATTTTAACCACTATTATAGTCTTAACTATACTAAAAACTGGGGGGGGGGGACTAATTTGACATTGGTTTGCTACTTGTTTTTGGTGATTTTGAAATGATGATAAATAGATTTTGGCTGTCAGTTTAATGTTATCGTATTGTAGTGATATAGCTCTAAATTGGCGAAGTTTTACAGCTACAGTCAACCCTCCTATAACGCGGTACTCTCAGAACGTGGTTTCCATATAACGCGGAGCTGAAATTGCTTACAGCGCGGTTTCCGTACAACAACGTCCCGTCAGTTCTTTCCGTACACCCAATGAATGGTTTTAACTGTATATGTTTATATAAACATTCAAGCTTATCTCTTAGCCGTTTACGGCATCGGTTTTAGTCGTCTAAGAGCTCTTTCACAGTACGTCTCGTTGGTGACCAATTCTTTCTAAAATTTTGTTTGCACCGTCCATTCGTTTAGCTTTTAGCTGCTTAATTTGTGGTTTATAAAGAATTAAAAAGAAAGTTTATATCACTTGAAGATAAAATCCAAATTTTAAATCGTTTAGAAGGCGGGGGAAAATATCGTCTGTTGCAAAATCAACAAATTTGAATGAATATACAATTCGAACCGTAAAGAAAAATGCAGATAATATAAGGAAAACTGTGGCAGATGGCTGTCCGTTAGGTGCGGAACGTGTTACTCGCACACGAAATTCTAATATGGTTAAAATGGAACGGGCGTTAATGATCTGGTTGGAAGATTGTATAGCCAAAAAGATTCATATCAGTGGAAATCTTATCAAGCAGAAAGCACTTAAAATCTACGAACATTCAAGGAGTATTGGGCATTCTTATGCAGGGCTAGAAAATCATTCGTTTGTTGCGAGTAAAGGATGGTTTGAAAAACTAAAAAAAAGGTACACACATGGCACAATATTAAGTTTCAAGGAGAACAGGCCTCAGCAGTAGCTGCCGAAAATTATAAGCCGGAATTAGCTAGAATTATCAATGAAGGAGGTTATTCACCTGATAAGATTTTTAACGCCTATGACACGGCATTATATTGGAAAAAACTACCATCTAGGACCTTCATTTCGAAAAATCAAAGGCGTGCTCAGGGGTTTAAACCTTTAAAAAAGAGCGTAACACCCTTCATGTGTGCAGAAATCTATCAGGGAGCCTGATGATAAAACCAATGATAATAAATCGTTCTTCAACTCCCTGTCTGTATTCTGGCGATCTAATAAGAAAGCTTGGATGACTCAAGATTTATTTAAGGATTGGTTTTATAATTGTTTTTTCTCGGCAGTGGAAAACTATACGATAGAAAAAAAATTTGTATTTCAAAGTTTTATTGGTTCTTGATAACGCTGGTTGCCACAACATAGAACTGGATCATCCAAATGTGAAAATTGTCTTCCTCCTAACTGCACGTCATTAATACAACCTTTGGACCAAGGAGTCATTCAAACGTTAAAAATGTACTACACACGCCAACTTTTCCAAACCATTTTCGACAGATTAGAAAATAGTGAAAATAAAAACTCTTTCTCAAGTGTGGACGGAATTTTCTATTTTAGATTGTATTAGAACCGTGTCATATCGGCTTGTGCGGGAATTAAGCCATCAACGCTTAATGCGTGTTAGAAACCACTTTTACCTCAAATGGTTCAAGCAATACAAGATGATTCTACAATTTCACTCCCAGTTACAGAAATAGTAAACATTGCTTCTCGCTTAAGCGATGAAGAATTTGCAGTAAACCATCAGGATATAAAAGAACTTGTACTCGGGGAACAAACTTTAGATGAGGAAGAACTGATGGAATTAATTGATGTACCCACCTCAAATGCATTGGTAAACGAAAATAAGGAAAATGAACGGGTGCCAAATCTCGATTTTCAAGATGTGAAAAAAGGGCTAAATTTGGCTAAAGAATTTGAACTTCATTTCATTCAAACTGATCATTCAACGGTGCGCAGCGCAAAGTTTAAAAGAGAGTTAAGAAAGTGCTTAGCTCCCTACAGAGAGGTTTTAGTGGAGTTAGAAAAAAAAGCTACAATCGAAAACCAATGTGAAGATGAACCAAGTGAGGAAGACATTTTGCCCATTAAAAGAAGGCGAGTTAGGGGACTCATATCTGACAGCGAGGACGAGTGTTGAAAGATTACATAATTTTACAAAAGTCTTTCTTGTTTTTGTTGGAAAACAGTTTTTAGTTTAGTTTTCGTTTCATTTTTTTTTTTATCATTTCCTTATATGAACTCTTCGATTCAATAAAAATAATTTATGATTTATGTTGTTTTTTGTATTTATTGGTCTCCATATAACGCGGTACGAATGATGTGATTTGTACTAATTCTGAGTTTCTTATAGCGCGGTTTCCATACAACGCGGTAGACGGTTTCCATAGAACGCGCTACGAATTAGCCTGGTTTGTACGGTTAAATCCGAGTTTCTTATAGCGCGGTTTCCATACAACGCGGTACGCACTCACCGCGTTATAGGAGGGTTGACTGTATTTGGTGGAAAAATTCGGAGCGTAGCGATATCAAATTTTGCCAAATCTTGTGTGTGCGATGGAATTCATACTAACATTATTGATGGATATTGCGAAGTATCCAGGATTCAACTCATTCTCTCTTACTTGCTTTAATATTTAATTTTTCGTTTAGTAAAGAGATTTTGTCAAAAAATTTCAAGGCCTTTTTTTAAAACTAAATAATTAATAAATGACCAATTACACATATTATTTTCCTTCGAGAATCTATCCTAAAAAAAAAAAAACCTAAATATATTTTTCTTGCAAGTAATTCCCTGTTGGTATCAGGGGTGTAGCTACAGTTATATGAATGATATGGGGCTCCCAAGCTACAGGGGGAAAAATTGTCAATATATAAAGGACACCTCAAAAAGGGTGAGCAAGACATTTTGATACTGGGCCCCTCAGGACTAGCTACGCCAGTGGTTATCTAAATTAATTTCCGGAAAATATTTTCCCAGTACAATAAAACTAAAATTATTCAATTTCTTTTGACACATAACTGATCTCAAGTAAGATATTATTTTTAACATTGAGAAACTTATTTTACCTTTTGCAACTGTGACTTACAGGATTAGTTATATTTATAAAGTAATAGGCAAGTCGAAAAATTATGAAAATAGATTATTTTCAAAGATAAATTTAAAAATATTTGCAAGGGTTTGTAATATCAGCACCAACGTTTTCGTATTTTATTTACTCTCTTTTCATTATCATTGACAAAGATAAGTCCCTAGACGATGCGGAATTTTGAGAGATTGATCGCCTTGGTGCATGCGGGAGAACTGGTCCTGATTATGTAATAATCCATTATTTTTACAGCTTTGCTTAACAGCGAGGTGTTTTATACATCCCAATAACAAAAGAAGCCCCTCCTACTTTTCCAAGTAGAATGCGCAGAAATGCAATTTTTCTTGTGGTTGTATGTTATAGGTCATAGAACCTTCAGCGATGAGGGATTGATTCTCGCTCAGAGGATTGGACCGTAAAGACCGTCAAAACTTCATCTGGAATATTGAGAGCTTTTCACTAGTGATTTCATCCTTCTTTTGTTCTTGAAGCATCAAAAATAGGGTAAGTTTTTCGAATTCTCCCATTTACAATTTATGCATTAAGAAAATATATAAACACACAATTTTTATTAAATTTAAAAAAAAAATACTTTGCAATTTTTAAAAACGTTTCAGGAATAATGGCAAAATCTACATGGATGATGGCAACAACGACTTCATTGTTTACTAAGTACTGTACCAACTAATTCTGAAGATGAAAAGAGGGATTTCAAAAACCATGTAATATCAGAGGAAGAATAGATATATAGTCCTGTCCTGAACAAGCCAATCATTTCACGGACCATAATTCCACAAGAGACTGAGCTACCATTCGCAGCTTTCCGCTCTCTATCTGGAACTGGAGTATGGCTGGTGTTTGTACGCTTGGTTTGGTGGCAAGGAGGTGTGGCTTTTAGAGGACCGGACCAATAGGGTGGCTCAATCATTTCACGGATTCAGAACAAGCATTTGAAGAAACTTCTGAACAAAAAAGAAATTATTTTCTGCAAAGGAATGTGTAATCTCTGGCCTCTGTTAATATTTAACTAATTATCACAAATTAATGTTTCAAATTTTCATCAATCAGTTTCCCTAAATCAGAAATTATACATGCAAACTTATTAGAAGAGACGAATTCATCCTTTGGAACCACCTTTATAACGAATGAATCAATGTTATTGGTGTATTTTTTCTGTATTTTATGATGAAATAATAATTCAATAAACTTCTTTTCTCTTCGGTAACTAGTTGATTAAGTAATTAAACAGAAATCTTCCAGAGATTTTTTTTTTGTGTCTTTTTCATACAGTGAAAAATGCAGTTTGTTTTGAACAACATTCAAGATAGTTCCAGGTGGTCACAAATATTTCTGTCTAAAAAAATATGAAATGATATAATGGTTATTGGTGTTAAATTTATCAAATATATTAATTTTATTGTAGTTTTCGGGAGTAAATGCTAAAAATGAAATTTGAACTAGGTGTACATTATCATATATTTATTTTTTTCTCGACTAGTAAGAAAATATTTATTTCGTTCTGAAAGATACAAAAGAACTGAAAATGCAATTTCTTCTGGAGCAGGGGGGGGGGGGCAACTTTTTACCCATTGGAATAAGATTATTTTTTTAGGGGGGGGGGAGGCTGCACAAATATATATCTATGACGGTAGCTGATGAAAGAGGAACAACACAACAGAAAACATAATTAACATATATTCATAAGTACTTTAAAATTTATTAGCTTGTGAGTTTATTATAAAGGCAGCATGATAGAATTAGTTTGAGACTGTTTATTTTACATTCAAAATTTCATCGTAAATTTTTTATATCAAAATTAATGTGATATTTTTTATGGAATTTGAGAGAGAGAGAGAAACTAATGCATTGATATCCGGTTCGATTGAAGTGATTAATATTTTCAGAAAACTTTCAAAGTGTTCATTTGATATTTTTGATTCTAGAAACAATTTAACTACTGAAAATAGTTTTCTTTCAAATGCACGTTCTTCTAAACATATTTGCCTCTGGATCGGTATGATTTATTTAAAAAAAATCCAAGAAAAAGACATGATCAAACATCTCTTTAAGTTGGATGCATTCCACTTGATAATTTTCTGGCAGAATATCATTATCGACTGTAAATAGAGCAGCACAGATAGAAAATTTTGATTATTTTTCAGAAAAACCCGAAATCCATTTTAAAATTCTTGCATCACAACGAAAAATACGGTTACGGATTACGATTGTCTGGCTAAAATGCAACAATAAAAGTAATCAATGTTGTGGGATATTAATATTTCGTATGCGGCACCTTCCTTTCTTGGATTGCATTGTTGTTTGCCAGGAGTGGCCAAGCTTTTTGTTAAGTGCCACTATTTGATAAAAAAACAATTAAACGTGCCACTTCCAACTTTTTCAACAAACATATATTGATAGTAAAATTTTTTTACTTACAAGCTTATTATGGGAATTTTACGCAAAAAGCTACTTTTTAATGCAAGTCTATGTAGTCGAAATTTAAAAATAATATAATAAGACGAAAGTACAAACTTAGGTTTTTATTTTAATAAATTTTTTACAATTTCAATCAATTAGGTTAGGTATAAAATAAAAATGAGTAACCTAAATCATTTAATTGAAAAATAATTATTAAACGCTCAGTATTTACTTAATAGGGCTTTTGAATTACTATTTTTTTACCGTCACATATATTAGGATTAGCTCTTACAAATGCCTACAAATTTCAGTTATTGTAGATGAAAATCAGCTAGTTTTGAGTGATATTTATTTTATTATTTTCCCATATAGCAGAAAACATTTATTCACAAACATATCTTGATCCAAATTTTGAGGGGTTTTTTTTTTGTCTGAGACTACCCCACTTTAATAAAACTGGAAGAAAAAAAAATGGTTATTTATATTATCTTTTCAATTTTTTAAAGTTCTTTTAGAAAGTCTTCGTGTGTTCCACCATGCTACTCTGTGGCACGCGTGCCACAGGTTGGCCACCTCTGATGTTGGCTTTGGGTACGAGTTATGACCGATCCTAGGGTGTTGGCCACCAGCGTGCAAAGACCTAATGTGTCGCCCCTCTAGAGAATTTTTCATACTTTGACTATACTCAACATTGACATTATAAACTCATCTACCTGTATAACAGTAAAAAGCAAAACATTAACGAAAAGGCAAATAGACACAAAAATCACTTCTATCCTCTATATCAATGATACTCAACCTGCGGCCCTCCAGCCTTTTCTGAGTGGCCCGGTCATGGCCTATTGCACTAAGAAATTTAGTTATTTAAGAACAATGTACTAAAATTGAATTCTAAATTCTATCAATCAAGGATTCAAATCTATCAATTTTGCTGTATCAATATCCTTCTTTTTTTATTGTAGAATACAAACAAAATGCTTGGTCATGGAGGAAAAGAAGTCGAAATTACCTCACAACTCAGCAAAAAATGCATAAAAGTAAGCATTTTTTATGTGTGTTTGATAGAAAGGTTGATATAGTATAAAAATAAAAGCTATCAAAAATAAGTTTTATTATTTTGATCAATTTTGCTTTGTTTAATGTTGTTTTGGTTTTGTTGATTTTTTTCCCATTCTCCTCATGTTGCGGCCTGCGTGAAATACTTGTCATAGGTATGTGGCCCGGCAGGAAAAAGGTTGAGTATCCCTGCGCTATATTGTTTTTCTATATTCTAAGGCTTTTATTAAATTGAAAACTTTTAATTTTCCCCAATGCATATTGAATTTAAACACTCCTATGCCTTAGATAATATTAACCATATTAGTTAAGATCGTAAAGAAATTTTCGCAAAAATCATTTTTGAGACACCTTTCTTAAGCATTGATCCGTAGTGCGCCGCCAATGCCACTGATAAACAAAAAAAAAAAAAAAAAAAAAAAAAAAAAAACATTTTCGGTTTCGGTATTGTCGGCTCTGTCATAAATTTTGCTATCAAATGGAGGATGTGTGTAAAGAGGAGACGTTAATGGACAATGTGGGGCAATACAATGTGTGCAGTAACATTCTATTTTTCTTAAACTATGTTATGCTATCGGAAAATCGGGATTTATTTTGATTTTTTTAATAACTATTTAAAATTCAGCATATTTATTCGATTTTTTAAAAGTTTTGTTTTAAGAAATTAGTAAAAAAATTTGCTTGATTGATAGAATTATATAAGGCCTGCGGCTCCCCCTTGCTTTGGCCACCCTCGTGCGGTGCACGCATTGCACACCTGCTAGGATCGGCCCTGGGGTGAAACGAACGCACCTAGAGTACAGTAAATTATTTTATACGAATTATAAATTGTTATGGATTGTCGATAATGATGTTAAAAAAATCCTGCAAACTATTCACAACATCTACATTTACATTAAAATAAATTGAAAAGAAAAAATATTTTTTACAAAAGAGGTTACCTTTTTCAGATAGTATTCCACTCTTGATGAGAATGAAGTACGTGGAAAAAGTATAAAAATCAATACAAAGGATTCAACGCGGCGCGATTGGTTTGAAATTATTCTCAATATTCTAAAATCAAGGAACAAATAAAATAAATGGAATGATACCTTATTTAAAATTTTGATTTTAATATCCGAGTTTTAATTGAACAACGTAAACGTGATTCAATAAAAATTATGCTATTTCCAACAGCAATTTTTTTTTTTACATCTTTGAGGATCACGATGTTTGCAATAAAAAAAAAGAGAGATAAAGTATCGAAGTACTCTTAAAAATATCAAACAGAGGAAAAAAGAAATTTGTATAGCGTAACTATCAAATTATTTGATGTGAATCACGAGTCAGTATCTTTAAGATTATTAAGAAGTAATATTTGTAAAACACTCTCATTCCAAAACTGGTAAATTTAATGACCATTTATTTTTGTTACTCATTTTATTTTTCGTCTCAAGTTTTTTTTATGCGCAGCAATATTTTTTTCCATTAATTTTTGTTTCTTTATTCTTTTTTAATTGATTTTTGTTAAGGGTAATATTAATTAACATTACGGGCCAGTTGAAAGTAAGATACTTATGCAAAATAATTTCAAAATTCTTTGCTATAAATTGAATTTCGAATACTATAATCAATGCAGAAAGGGAACACCATTCCCTTCCAAATCCCTTGTTAAGTCAACAATTTTTTGTAAATGCTTAAATCATAGTATATTACTTATTTGAAATTGAAAATAAGGAATGAGACAACTGGTCTTTCCGATTAATACAAGAATTAAATATAAAACATTTTCTCTTTTTTTAAAATAAATTAAAAAAATTTTTATAATCATTTATATTTTTTTTCCAAAAATAAATTATTTCAAATTTATTGAGTTCGTTTTGATTGTTACTGATAAAATTCAATTAACAAAACTATTTTAACAAAATATTCTCAAAATAAATAGTTTAGTTATAACTTTTTTTCTCAATCCATCTAGTTAATATTTTTTTAAAAAATCCGTGTGGATAATTATTACTCACAATTTTCCCTATTCCTTTCCTTTACTTGCGTTGCCAAATGTATATGTAGAAACTTAACCACTGACTATGAAAAACAATTGATAATACAGATTCAGATATTATTTGCCCTTGATAAAAATCTTTAACATTGAAGGACAATGCATACGTAGTTGTTTAATATTCTAAATTATATTCGAGACAGAGATTTTTTTCAGATAAAAATATGACAAAAGATTAAAGTATAATAGGTCCAGATTTTCAATTTTCATAACAATATTAGCAATTTATAAAGAATGTTAAATTTCTTTTCAAGGATTTATTTCAGAACATTAAAAAACAAGTTGAAAATTTTAAATTTTATCAACAAACCACGAGAACATTCGATAGGTTCACAAGAACATTCGATAATACGGTGCACAAAACTTTATATTCACATAGATATATATCAGGAAATGATAAAGAATACCCATTGAAATTCTGAAATTCGAATTAATTTCTTTTTTAATAAAAGGAATTCTCACCAGGGTGTCCTTCTCCAACAGATTCGGAACTAAACATGAAGGTACTTAAACCATTATCAGTGCTTTCAAGTCCATTCATAACTACAAAATCCCGCAACAACGTGTCTTCTACAGGCATCTTTGAGAGGAGACTGTTGTCACCAGTGTATCAGTGGAAAAAGAGATCGAATTCACAGTTGGATCGCATTAAATAGAAAAATCCAACCTGAAATTTTATTTGCCGAGTCAAGTCTATGCGCGAACTTTTTTTTTGACGTCATGAAATGACTAGTCAGCGCATGTCAAACACTTCGCAATGCACATGTGGGGAAAAAATAAAGATTATTTTTAGGACTATTAGAAATCTCAATTTTTCATCTTTTACTTTATAAAGGGAATGAGGAAGAATGTGCCAAGTCAAGCCACGATTAAATCTAGAGGGAATAGTGTTTATTTGACGAAAGAACTGATCTCATAAACAATTAAAAGTTTTTAAGAATAGAATCTTATTTCCGTTGGGCTTACGTTTTTAATGATCTGATCTTTACATAGAGAGTGATAGCAGCAAAACAAATGCATCAGAACACGAATTGTAGAAGACGTGTTATGTTTTTCTGTTAGATACTATCTTCTTCTTTCTTCAACAATGAGATTCCACGTCACAGCTTATAGTGTTTTGTCTTGTTTGGAAAAAATATCTTGAACATAAACAGAGGAAATCCAATAATTGTGATTTACGTGATTAACAGTTTTTAAGTATTAAGGTGTTATCTGATTTCTTGATTCACAGAAATAGTAATTGTCACCGCGGTAGCTGAGTGGTCATGGTGACATGTGTTATTTCTGTTGAGTCATGGGTTCGAGTCTTGATACGAGTACAGACTAATGAGCTGATGCACATTTTTCGAAGGTCAAGGACCTCATTTTGGAGCAGGATGTAAATTTAGAGATTTGGTTTCCAGCTAAGGTGTCATTCTGATCATTCGACTAATGCTTCAGCATCAAAAGGTCAATCGCTAAAAGTTCTTGTGTTTCTTTTAAGTGCGATGTTAATGCACAACTAATCAACCAAAAGTAGTAGAATTCATATTGTATTAATTTTTACTTTTGATAGGTAGTTTTTCCTAGTAATTCTTTCACATAGATTTTCTGAGGTAAAATCATCCTAAAAAATTAAGTATGATTTATTTTATTGATTTCATAAAATATTCTCATTTTGATAAAAGTATTCGCAGTGTGTACAGAATTTAAAGTTAAGAGGAAGAATTTTGATTGCAGTTTTGTTTTTTCGTGCAAAGTCCAGGAAAATTTTCAAATTCAGGGCAAAAGTTGTGGTTAAAGCACCCGATTACCCTTGTTTATTTTCTTACTCTAAATCAGCGTTTCTCAAACTGTGGGGCGCGTATAACAAATAGGCGTATATGTCGCATAAACTATATGCAATGGAATTTAAAGTGTCACCAACTTTAGATTGTACTAATAGGTAAGCAATAATTTCTCCACACTCGTACGTTTCGTAAATTCATTTCCTAAATTGTAATAATGTTAAACCGTTTGATTCTTTGTGTTACAGTTTCCCATTAATTGTTTGCTTGATTGTATCAATTTGATTCTTTGGACATCAAATAAATTATAGTTTTAAAAAAAAACAACTAAAAAACACGCTTTTTTTGTGAATTGAACTAAAAAGTAAAATTAATTCTTAATATAGAATAAAATGAGATTAACCAGAAAACTAATGTCATTGGGTTAAAAGCGTGGGGTTCTTTACATTAATTGCTGTAATTTCTTACTAGTTCTTCAACGAAATGCTGAGTTAGTGTAAAAATATAGTACAAAACACCTCACGCGTTTACCACAATAACATTAATTTTCTTTATAATCATTTTATTCTTATATTAAGAATTATTTTTGTACTTTTTAGTTCGATTTACTATAAGAGTGTATTTTTTTTAGTTTTTTAAACTATAATTTATTCATTGTTGAATTAATCCTTGAGTTTGATATTTTGGAGCCGGAATTACGTGGTTGCTGGAATTAGTCTTGCTCTTCAATGGATATTAATTAAAGGGTCTGAAGGGTATTTATTGTCTCCGCTTACGGGGCCTTGGATGAGTCCCGTATTGTTATATTTCAAAGATTCCGTCTCTATATTGGAGATGAAACTAATAATAGTGTGTTAAGAAGAAATATTAAGTGTCAATCGTATTATCAACTTTTAAACGTATTGCTATAATGTTAATTCGTATCATCACTTCTAAACGTATTGCTTTATAAAAATAATAATAAAAAAATATTTAGCAGTTAGAACACAAATTATTTTTTTCACATTCACAAGTCTTTTTTTTTACTTCCATTTTCAGAAAAACTAGACAACTGTTTATATTATGGTAAGACATTGCTGATACACCCACCCTCCTCTTTCTCACATAAAGAACACTTTTTGTTTGTTTTATTTGTATTAACCACAAGTGTTTTCGCTTTTAGGGTTGCACCTTAATCTTTTAGTCGCCAAATCTGGAATAGGTACATGGAATTTGTCTACAAATCTGGAAAATTGTTATTCCTGATGATCCTGATCAGGACAATGGAACAAAATTATGAAATTAGTGTGTTGTCATCGGTTCATGACAAGTGTGCAAAATTTCGAATTAATCTGACCTTTTAAAGTGGGTAAAAATATCGAGTTCAAAGATTCCGTTACAAACAAGGGAAACTTATAAAAGCGTGTTAAAAATGAATAAACAACATTTAATTTAAGTGTTTAAAAATGTTGCCGTTGCTCCACAAAAGATTTCATTTTCACTTTAACGAGTACTTCGTAGGTATTGTGCAGATTAAAAAGTGTTTAACCGTTTAAATATAGAACTAACACCTGCTCATATTTTTGACTGTCCAGCTATTCTTGCTGCCCTACAAGAAATAGGGTCCTGTTTTGGTCAAAAAACTTCTATGTGGATAATATTGAACAGATTGCCAGAACAGTCATCTGGACCCATGGTACCGTCTGATTTGTTCCCGTCATAGATAGGTCATCATCATAATCAACAAGTGTTTGGAAGGTAATGTGCAGATTATTTAGGTAAGTCGCTGAGTATCTAAAGTATTTTAAGAAATGAAACAAATTTCCGCGCTTTAATGGGTCACTCTAACTGGTGTACGAATTACCTAGCTAGTTTTCAAACTAACTCATATCTGCACTTTAGCGGTAACATATATGAGGTTAACTCTGAAATTTTTGAGATACGCGCAAACGAGAAGTTACAAAAAAAAAATTTAATGGTTTAATTTGAAAATACAAATCATTTTAACACAGCAGACGATTTTTTACTGACTTGCTTCAAGTTGTTAGAATAAATTTTAGACAGAAGGGAAAATGGAGTTGACGCGAGAACATTATCGTGCTATGATTTTAAAGCTATATTAAATCAAGAGGAATGCTTTCAACGGCTGAAATTAGCATTTGATGATGAATCTCCATGTCGAGCTACTGTATTCAGATGGTTTAAAGAATTTTACTGTGGTTGCAATTCTCTTCAGGATGAAGAACACACAGGAAGGCCGCGCGGGGTTGGTAGTAATCCCGGATAATGTGTCTAACATACGAAAAATGTTAATGAATGATAATCGTTGTGCCTGCCAAATGATACAGAAGGAACATAACATTGGATCCGCAGCCATAAACAAAATTATTCATGAACAATTACATTCGAAAAAAATAATTTATTCGTTGGGTTCCCCATAATCTAACTGAGCACCAAAAGCAGGAGGGTGTCAGAATCAGAAAAGAAACCCATAAATTGCTAAATGATGGGGATCACCGCATATTTCTAAAATTGTAACAAGTAATGAAAGGTGCATACTGATTTTTGACGTTCCAACACGTCAAGAAAGCAAAGTATGGGTCTTTGAAGATGATCCCAAGCCAACAATGGTGAAAAGACAACGAGCGATGAAAAAAGTAATGTATGCCATTTTCTTTTCAGATGTACGGGATTGGTCAAAGCCATAAAGTTGGAAGGCCAGAAGACAGTAACAGCAAACTGGTATACCACTAAATGCCTTCCAGAAATTCTCCAAGAAGTTAATGTTAGGAGGCTAATGCTTCACCATGGCAATGCATCTTCCCATACAGCCGAAATAACAATTGAGTTGCTTAAACAAAAACAAATTAAAGTGATAGGACATCCACCTTATTCTCGGGATCTAGTTGTGTGTAACTTTTGGTTATTTTTTTTTATCTAAAAAAGAACTTACGTGGATGTCGTTTTCTTTCAGAAGAAGAGATTGATGTGGCTATAAATGCATTTTTTCATCAATTCCAAGAAATGAATGGTTTATGGTATTTTACCTGGGTAAAATTCGTCTACAAAAGTGCATTGATGCTGTAGGAGACTACTTTGAACACTACTAAAATTTTTACGTATAACTTTAAAAACCTAGGAATATCTCAAAAATTTCAGAGTGAGCCTCATATAAACAATAGAAATGAGCAAAATGTTAATCTTGAACCAAGGTCAAATGTAGTCAATATTCATAAAATTATCGACTTTATTATATTATCCTGTTTATTTCTTTGTCTTAAATTGATAAATTCACACCAATAATGATTAATAATTCACATAATGATCCATTTTTCATGTCTTGAAAAACTTTGCGTCATTTTTCAAAATGAAAATTCATATTGCATTTGAGTTTAAGAGAATGAAGACAAATGAAGTGATAACTACAATTTATGCTTGTAATGTACGTATATAATGGTGGATTACTTTGATTTTTTTTCGTTTGTTTTGATAACAAAACTGCTTATGATAGTGCTGATCGGAGAAATAACAATCAGAACATCTAGAAGATGATTCTCATTTTTGTTCTAAATTAGAATGATTTTAAAGAGGATGTAATGCAAATAACATATAATAATGGTTCACGTGTGTACTTTTTTGGCTATTTTCACTCTTTTTAAACGACAGAATTGCAAGTCAGCATCTCAAACAAACCTTTATTCTCATTCAAAAACTTAATAAACGGAAAACTTGGTTTGCCAGTTCTGATAAGCACGCGGTAATGAACGCATTAAAAATGTTCAAGGTGTAATTTTTATCTTATTCCAGTAGAGTATAAAACTTTTTTTGCTATCCTTGAAAAAACATTTGAGATAAACTATTATTTAGAGAGAAGTGACTGATATTTTCCTCAAAAAAAAAAAAAAGATTCTAAATTTAGGCTTATATTCCTTATCTCATTCTCATTCTATGTATATCAATATTTAAAAAAAAATCCCTCATTAATTAATTGACTATTTGTTAATACGTCACTCATTCGTCGAAGGAAACCAAGTTTACCCAGAAGGGCTTAGAGCAGTGATATTCAAACATTTTAGACCCTGTAGCCCTTAGAACTGAGGAAGAATCAATCTCGATACCTTTCGTTCCGTAAGCACATAGCTTACCATTGGATTAAAATGATCACTACTTCAGTCCGGAGGCTGTTACTGGCTTATATAGATCACACTGCCACACACTTCCCTACCAGTGAGTCGGTAGGCGAAAGAACGATATCGTTGTCATGGCGAGTGTGTGAGTTGTTGCTATTGCGTGCTATTTGCATCTGACGTGTTGCGTCATGCGTGTCTGACGGCTTTGGTTGCTCTTGCGGCGGATAGATGGCGCCAGGACAGAAGGACGTAACTTATCGCGGGACTGAAATGGTCACTTCAGTCCGGAGGCTGTTACTGGCTTATATAGCACCGCCACAGAAATATAAGATATTTTCGAGGTACACATTCCATACACACATTTAGAGGAATTTATCTTAAAATTATATTTAAATTAGATCAACATGCGATAGACAATTAAAAAATTTTGTAGTTTTTATTACAAAAAAATTTAATGTAATTTTAATATAGTTTAGTCTTTCTCTCTCTCACACACGTTAATAATAATAACTCTTAATTCAAGTGTCGACTATCCATACATTATATTTAGTAACTGAGATATGTTCTTGTATTTTTTTTACACAGATTGTCGATGTTAAGTATATTGAAATTGTCTACAGTCGCATTTCATATTCTGTGTTTAATTTGTTTTTGAGAAGTATTTTTCATTTTCATGTATTGATCCAAACGACATTAAAATGTGTATAGCTGTGAGAAAATTCCTTTGTATTTTGCTTGAACTTTCAATCTAAAACTTAGGAGCTGTTGGTGCTTAAATTTAGATTTCAACATTGAATCTGCTGTTCCTTCTTCTTCATTATAGATGGTTTTTTTTCCGCAAATGAAAAAAAAAAGTGTCTTTTCCATTAGAAAACTTATCAGTTCTACAAAACATTGTATTAAGGAGTATAAAATCATTTCATGGAACTCGGGATGGTAAACAATAGAATATTCATTTGTATATAAGAGAAAAAACGTTTCAATATTCTTTTATTATATTATCATAAAAGTTAAAAAAGAATTACAAAATAAGTTATTAAGTATACATAGAATTTATGGTTTTTACTGACTGGGATAAGCTTTAGATACTTGTGGTTATATAAATTTCACAGAGAAAGTTAATCCATTTTGTATACATATTTATAATTTTCTTTTTCAATTTCGAATTTTGACTCGTTGAACCCCTGGGTATGCCTCGTGCCACTCCAGGGTTCCGTGGAACACAGTTTGAAGACCACTGGCCTGGAACAACAAACCTGTCCTCTGGGAAACAATCACTCCAAAATTCAGCCTTTATTGAGCAACTCTTTTTCCCACAGAAGTTTACAGATAAGTTTCAACAGAGCTTGTTAAAAAAGGAGTTGACGGACCCCAAAATTCTGAACCATTCTTAAGTCAAGAGTGCGGCAATTGAACTGAGACACCACTCTCAAAATTTCCACACCTCGCCAAAGTGGGGATTTTGAGCCTCGACAGATTTAACGAGTATCAGTTCCTCTGTAAGAAGATTCTTCAGTGAGAAAAAAATGCATCGTTATTAGAAAATAAAATTAAATTAAAATCCGTAAAGTTTCGAAATATTTTATAGCTGTACAGTTTTTCATTTTAAAGTATAAAGTCAAAAGTTATTTTGATATAAAGTTCTAAATTTAAAATATGAATATTTTTGCAGAAAAAAAATTATAATATATTAAAATTTACACTTTCCCTAAGTTATGGGGGAAAAAAGCCATATCTGAATATGACATAATTGGAAAAAAACTTTCTAAAGCTATTTTTTTTTAACATTGGACGAATATAGTTCTTTGCCTGTTTTAACATATTTTTACCAATCATCTTTGAAAAATATATTTTGAACATTAATCTGCTATACTTGTTATAATATAAGATTTTATTAGTTGTCGCGCACAGTAAACAGAAGTATTTTAGAAATGTAATGTATTTCACATATCCTGCAGAAATAAAAATCAACTGTTTGATTAAAAAACAATAAATATAGTATAAAACATAAAAGATAAAAATAAATATATTCGTTTTATTTATATTTATGAATGAATTATAAACTATAGGAAATGGTCGAAAGTAAACAGACCTTTTGCATTTTAAAATGTAATTCTGGAAGGAGTTGAAAAATCCAATAACATTATTTTAAGTTGTTCGTATAATAAATGAACGTGAAGAAACACTTATTGATACTTTCATTAAAGCATATGCACGCGACTACTTGTGACAACTTTTTTTTAAAAAAATGGAGATAGGAATTTTTCGGGTTTTTAGATTTGTTTAGTACATTTTAAGAAAAATATGCTAAAATTCAGGAGAGAAAAAGAAATTATTATTACTAAAATGGGAAAAAAATTGGTAAAAATTTGCGAAAAATAACATAAACGGGTCCCATTCTGTACCAAACGTTTACGAACAAATTTTCAATTTTTCAATTCTGATGCGTTTCTATGTTATTCATTTTTGAAATGATCATCAGGATAAGAGATATTTTAATTTTTACAAAAAATAGAGCACTTTACCTTAGTTATTATATGAAATTGCTTAAAAAAGCAATGGTTATATTAACATAAGGGACTGTAAACTTTGTAATAAAAATAGTGATTGATAAATCTGAGAGTGAAAACACTTCTACTATTATACAGAACATACACAAAAAAATTCAGTCAATTATTATCAAAACTTTTTTAGCAATCGCTGTCCCCCCCCCCCCATTTGAGCATTTTCAATAAAACACATTTCGAGTAAAACGCGTTTTAACGTATGGCATCTTGTTTAAAGTAATGGCATCTGCTTTTACTGAAACACTTGTAGTTTTTGTTCAAGAGAACGAAAAATAATAAACTTAGAATTTCTATAAAGCTAATAAGATGGTCAATAAAATAAAAACATAAAAAAATCTTGTAAATTTTTGGCAAAATTCACAATTTTAGGGTAGTCAGTACCTTAAGTAAATTATACAAACTATAATAATAAAAAATATTTGAGCAGAAATATAAAGGACGACGAATTCTATTTTCACACGAGATTGATATAACACCCGAATTAAGAAATAAACATTTTTATTTGGAATTTGGATTTATAATCATACAACACAAATGATCTCAGAAATAAGAGTTAAATTTGTTCCACTTGCTCTTTTGAAGTTATTGATTTTTAACTATTTTTAAAACAATCACCAATATTTGTTGTATAAATTTCTTTCGTTTCTCCCTGAAAATTGCAAAAACTGTTTATTTTTATTTTCCTGTCCAACAGCTTATGAATGAGACATATTCAGTAAGTTGGAATAACTTCCTTATCACATTAACCTTGATTTCAAAATAGAGTTACAAGCTTTCCCTTTTAGTTTATATGGAATACACACATTGCACAAATTGTTATCATTTTGACCTACAAACACTGAATACTTTTTTTCATTCTGTTTCGTATGTGTTCCGTATGTTTGTTTTTAAAATCCAATTGTTATAAAAGAAGACCGCTGGAGATAATTTTTTTCTTCCTTTTCCTTTCCTTCAATGTATTTTTTATTTATCTCTTGTGATAAACTGTCACATTTTAAAAAGAATGGGGGAGCGTGTGCATTTGAAAGAGGAATTTAAGTAAATATCTTATGTAATTAATAAGTAACTAAATAGTTTATAAAAAAATTAAATTTTAATGAATGTGTCCACACACATGCTTACTATTTTTGTGGTAGTACAAAGTGGGACGTAGAAACTTCTTTTTTTTGAAAATGCAATAAAACACACTGCGTGTTTCATTTGATTTTATTGTTATCCCCCCGCCCAACCGTACAACATTGGAGATTTAAATTTAAACAGTTTTATTTAAACACAATTGCCTATTAAATGTCCCTCTCCAATATCAATACACTGGGATGTTGTCAATTTCCACTCGGATGTTGTTCCTTAGGTCTACCAGGGTCTTGGAACGATCTTTGTACACCTGGGATTTTAGATAAGCCCACAAGAAGTAATCAGGAAGGGATAAATCTTGTGAGCAAGCAGGCCAGTTTACGTTCCCTCGCAAGTAGATCAGTCATTCCGGGAAGGCAGTTCGTAAAATACCCAAGGAAACCCTGGAGGTATGGGTTGTGGTCCTATCTTGTTGTCACTACACGTTGTCAAGATCACTTTCTTGGAGGGCGGGTAAGAAGAATTATTGTATCATTGCTACATCCCGGTCTGAATTGACACACGAAAGCGTTCCACATTTTCAGGTGTTCTAATGATCCTCGGAAGTCCTTTGGAGACATTCCTCGTTGCTTTGAAGACATCAAAGGAATGAAGGCATGAAGACATGAAGGAATATCGAAGTGACAACGAAAGGAACGTTGCACTGCAAGCACCGACTGGCCGTTAGAGAAATACGCCCCAAGGCAAAAGCACGCTGCTGCCCCGACCACAACTAGTTTGAGACATTACGGTCTTTTTATCTGGGCCGCTTGCAGTCTCCAATCCCATATCTGGAGGTGAAATAAATGTTGAGCGAAGTTCTCGTTATCATGCTGATAAACTGCTTCCTGATTGGTCGAGCCAATCGTTTAGTTAATGTTCATGCTTGCGGTAAAAAGCTCGAGAAGAAGGAGAGCTGAAAGGCTGCTCTCTCATTGGTGCATGGTAGTGAACCTATGAAGTATGATCTTAGTTTGACACTAAGTCGGGTGGAAACTCAAATATCCCACTCTACCCCTTCCACCTTATTATTATTCAAGCATTTCTTCAAAAAAGAAGCGAATATTTTAACAAGTACATTTTTAAAATCCATTTCATTGCAATATGATATTTTTTTACTCATTTCCCCCTTAATTATGTCAAACATTAAGCTAAATTAAGGAAGTACAATAAAATGTCAAAAATTTTTAGAACACCATAACAAAAAAAGAATTTTTACAACGCTTTTGAAACTTGTATATTTGATTCAATCAAATACATACCCGCACGCACGCACGCACGCACACACACACACACACACACACACACACACACACACACACACACACACACACACACACACACCACACACACACACACACACACACACACACACCACACCACAGTCATTCTCATTTACTCACGAATTGCGAAAGAGTGTCATGTAACTGGTTAAAATTATACGCGTTTTATTGCAATTTCCGAAAGAAATTTTAATATATAAAATGAATTTTTTTTTGTATAAAGCAAATGTAAACATCATAATAATGTGGATTGAAGATTTAAAAAAAATATTAGCTGCACTATCGTATTTAAAGTTTTTTAATAATTATTCCGGTTTAGTTTCCTTGGATGAGCCCTCTTTTGTTTTTCTGTACCCAATAGAAAAGTGTTGTGATCAGTAGCATTTTCTTGGCGAAAAGATCTGTTTTGCCTATTCGTGCCAATTATTCGTATAACAGTAAAACTGATGCCAAATATTTTATTTCATCTATAAAATTTATCCATTTTATTCTGATAAGTTTAAGTCAATCAAAGAATAATGTAAAATTTGTGCTTATTTTTAAGACTACACAGTACCCTTTTTCAAAAAGTTTTTTGGAGACAGTAACAGTAAAAATAA
>BMAO01027573.1:0-16739 GCA_019973975.1 Trichonephila clavata | reverse complement strand
GTATGCCAGCAAGTATCATACAATGCGATATAGAGAGAAATGCAAAGCATAAGATGCTCTACCTTTGAATACCAGTGGGTGGGTGGAAGCATATTTCTTACCAAAAAAGAGCCTTAAAAATCAAATTAATTTTAGTTAATGAGCAAAAGGAGTTTCTTTTTACTAATCAATTTCAATCCCTAAAATATTTTAACATAATATTGGTAGGAAAAAAATGGCTCCATAAAGGGTTAAATTTTTTATTGCACACCAGGAGTTGGCAGCCTATGGCAGTGGCGCACACAAGGGGGGGGGGGGGTCCCGAGTCTCGACTCACCCTTAGCCCTCGATTTTTTTTCCGATTGATTATAATCCTATGCATATAGTACGTAAAATTTATTAAAGTGTTTCTTATTAATAATTAGTTTTATTAATTATTGCTGATTATTTATTCAATAATTAATTTTTAGCTATTTTTGTTCTCGAAAATCGGCAGAATCAAAAGGATATGTTGGGTGGCTTATTGGGGTATGACACGAGAATAGTGGACTTTCGACCCTGGACTCCCCCCCCCTCCCTTGAAAATTTCCTGTGTGCACCACTGACCTATGGCATGCGGGCCACATGTTGCACGCAACAATTCTCAGTGTTATTATGCATTATCCTACAAATTTTTTCAATTTTTGAGAGGATGGAAGTTGATAAAATTGTAATGGACTTTATCAGACAGACATCTTCAGAATTATTAACATTTACGGAATTATGCAAAAATCTCTAAAGATAAATTTACAGCTGTTTTGTAAGTTATAGAATGCATTGCTGCAGAGGTTTAATTGTTTGAAGAGAGAAAATTGCATGTACTCTGTTTTCCGCTTTTGGCTCTACATATCAAAGTAAAAACTCTTTCCCCATATGAAAAATATTTCGAGTCCGCCAAGAAATTGTTTCACAACTGAATGCTCAGAATCGTGGCAAATTGAAAGTCGCACATTATTACCCCTGATTTTTCGATATGAAAGTAGAGCGGTGCAGGCACTAGGTTCGCGTATTAAATTTTTTATTTATCTTTTTATTTAACTGTAATGAAGGAAAATGCTTATATTTTGCGCTGCTCATTTCTTATTTTTATAAATATGTCTAAAAATACATAATATATGCGCAATTCTAATTTTTTCATTTTTGTTGAAGAAATAGTTGTACTTTATGCTGTTTATTTTTATGCTAAGATACATCTTTATAAATGATGCAAAATTAATATATAATATAACTGTAAACATCTAAATTATTGACCCCCATTCCAGGGGAGTAGCTTCCGCCGTATCAGCCGTATCAATGATACGGGGGATACGGCGGATTCCCGAGCTACAGGGGTCCAACATGTGTAACTACAGTACTACTAACAAACCTTTCATTTCTAGAAAATGGCCCCGAAGGAGTTTTGATACGAGGCCCCCTCGAAACTACTTAAGCCAGTGCTCTATTCTCTAAATCTACATGCATTATCATGGGAATTGCATTGTTTCAAAAATGTCCCGCTGTGGGGCACGCTGAATCATACTGGTAGTTGGGCTTGGCACGCCACAGCTAAAGGGTTACCGATCCCTGTTGCTTTCAATTGAATTCAGCGATTAGTAGCTGTATGGCAGGCTTTGTCACGTGTGACTGAATCTAAAACTTGAAATTTTAAATGTTTTTTGTATCTTTATGTGAAATTATTATGATAATATACATATAATTCGTATAATACTCTTCTGAAGGAATAATCATCTTCTATAAAGCAGAAAATGCACATATGTGTTCAACATATTTAAATCTAAATAAATGGAATGAATAGACAGTTAAGACAAAATAAAATCTAGAAAGTATTTGTATTTTGGGGAGGAAAAAAAGCCACTTACGCAAATTTCAGTATTTCAAAACGGCATTCATTAAATAAATAATCTAATACAAATTTTTATTTTTACTTTGCTGGATTTCTAAGTCTTTTATTCCTCTAAACCAGTTCTTCCTAACTTTCCAGTGTTCCACGAGAACTTATTCTGCAAGGGTAATAAGGTTCAATATAAAGTAATAACTAAAATTGCACGGGTTTTGTAGCTTTGAAATAATTTACACCGAAGAGCCAAAACATTATGAATATCTTCTCAATAACACGGTGCACCACATATTCTATTGATTTTGTCGATTTTCGGGAACAAGAAACAGTTAAAAATTCATTAATTAATGAAATTTTAGCATTAATTAATAAAATTGATTATTAATAACAAATACTTAATGAAGTTTTACGTACTGTATGCATAGGATTATAATGAATCGAGAAAATAAAATCAAGGGCTTTGTGGGGGGGGGGGGCCGGATCCCTTGTGTGCGCCACTGACGCGCATCCCCCCCCCTTTTTCTATGGGTAATTTTGAAACGAACATGCGCAATGCTCTTTTTCTTTTTTAAGTTATTTATTCGAAATATTATACCAGGCTTTTGAACAAAGGTACATTTCTGGAAATAGAACCTTTTTTAAAAAAAATATGCTGCATGCATTAAAACCTTAAAGCGCAAGAAAAGGACGTGGATGTTAAAAGGTGGAAAAACATTCATTAAAGGAAGCCAAATGCGCCATACAAGTTTAGAAATAGTGTGTGAAATGATAATAAAAATATAGATAGAAATTAAACTTGACAAAATTCAAAAGTCAGTTAAAAGAAAATGTAGAGCATCTCGCAATTAAGATGGAAGGGAAGATAATTATTTGTTTACGGATCGGAGAAACAAGTAATGGTGAAGATGAAGATGCGCCTGAGATATAAAGCAAATATGACGAACTTTTTTTTTCATTCTATTCAGTAATGAAGGTTCCAAAGGTTGGTCTTTTTTTTTAAAATAAACACTATTGGACGAATGTAGAAATCTAATATTTTTAATACAAATCTTCTCTTTATTTTTAAAGCAATTTATATTTTTATATCCGGCTTATAACGTCAACCATAAATTTTGTTTTTCAATTCCTACTATCGTTCACACTCTCTCTGTCTTTATATCTTTATCAGGTTCAAATTTTCAATCTTTAATAAAATGCATTTTAAAACACTCAATTGAGCTGAAATTTTTATACACGATAATTTTGGATGACAATACAGTAATTTAATTATAATTAATAAAAGTTAATGGATTAAAACTAATTATTCAAAGAATTACAAATAAAGCCACGTTGTCATCATTTTTGGTGGCTTAGCGACCATTTTGGTGACTTGTGTCAAAATTTAAAAAGGCTTTTTTTCTTACATTTTAAAGCGTTAATTTCTATACACTATTGTTTTGGGTAACAATACGATAATTTAATTAGAATTAATTAAAATTAATTGACTGAAATTAATTATTTAAAGAATTATATATACAGCCACGTTGACTTCTTTTTTTGGCACTTGGATAGAAACTAAAAGATTTTATTCCCTCACGTTTCAAAGCATTCAGTAAAACTGAAATTTTATGTACTACAATAAATTGTAGCAGCAGCTCATTTTTCTGTGTTAGAATTCCATCTAATATGATAATAAAAACTCACCTTAGCTATAGTTAAGTGTGTGGGCTCTCTCTAAAATAGATTCCAACTCCTTCTGACTTTTGAAATAAAAAAAAAGAAAGAAGGAAACTGCGCTTAAAAGGCTCGTATTGATCATGATGGAAACAAAAACAAGTTTCTATCCAAAAGCATTTAAAATGACACATTTTATATCACTACTTTTACCAAGAAAGAGAGTTTCAAATACTCTAAATTGTTGTCATTTAAAAAGAGGTAATAAAACATAATATTCATTTTGAATTGTTAAGAATATTTAAATATTTACAATGCTCAACGGTCTTAACTTTTGTCTTCTGTCATTGGAAGATCAAGCAACTTGCAATAAATAAGAACAAAAACGACAAACAAGAATATTCTTTCGATACGTAGAATTTCACTTCTAATCAAGTCGTGTGTATACGTGAAATTTTCTTGTCTCTTTCCCCCTTTTGAACTTACCAAGACTTTGAACACTACACGAGAAATCTTTTTCTAAAACTAGATACAAAAGTTAAGTCATTTCTTTATTTATATTCCATACATTAATATATAATCAGTTATTCTAACTATTTTGATTTGAATAAATGTAGTACTTTATTCAGCTTAAAGTTTTCTTAGGAGTTTGTTTTTCCTCCTCCCATCTGTTGGAGCTGTTCTCCATATTTACGTTCAGACGCATAGGCAATGTAATCATTTATAGTATATAGTATACATTTATTTAGATCAGTATTATACAACAGTAGTCCATAGAAGCTTTGAAGGAATCTCAAAGAAAAAAAATCAGAGGCTCCGTAATATGAAAGGGTTTTGATAAAATATTATTAATATTAATGTCATAAAAAATCCTTAAATTCGAGGTTAGAAGACATTCGCTTTTTCTGAAACATCCTTTAGAAAAAAAAATTATTTATAGGAAATTCTTGAAGGAACCATTATTTTAGCACTAACTATCTAAGAAAAAAAAATCAGTCAATCACAAGTAGTTGTTTTATTTTTTATTGATAAATTATATCATAGTGAAATATATTGCACTTGTGTTATAATCATTAAGAGAGAGAGAGTTGTGCAGCACAGTTGTTGACAAAATATTGTAATCACCCTTATAAAGGAAAAAGTAGTAATCTTCATTTGAATCTTATAAAATTTGAGTCAGATGTTACAATGTTAATATCAAAACATTAACCATAGAAAGATGTTTTTGGTATGACCTACGGAATTGGTAACCTTGGCAATAAAATTGAAACAGTATATTAATTATATATTCATTTACCACTTTTATATGTTTCAATTTAATCAATTAAAAAATTTTCACTCTAAGTTTTTTATATTATTTAATCAATTAAACTTTTTACTCTAACTTTTTTATAGTATAACGAACTTTTTGTGTGTGATTATAATTTTTAATAACCTTTAAGACTTTTCCATTAATTTAGGAATTCAAACGTCGGTAACTTATGACATGCGTGATAGACTTGACACGCATTAGATTTATCAGTGGCACTCTGCTCTACTTTATAAATCTATCAATTTTTGAGTGGATAGAAACTTATAATTTTAAAATGGAACCTATTGAAATAAATAACATCTTCAAAATTTTGATTTCAAAACTATGCATCTTAAAATTATGAAGTAAAATTTACATAATTACGAAAAAATCTGGAAGATAACTCTAAACCGAAATAATTTAAATTGTTGAACGTCATTGAGCTGGAGAGATTGAATTGTTTGAAGAAAAATACATGTACATAACTTTCAGCTTTTGGTTCTATATATCTCTTGTGAATAAATATTTTCTCATATGCAGAATATTTTGAGTCCGCAAAGAAGTTGATTAAATTCATATAACGCCATAGTTATAGGATAACTGCAATCTTGTGTTTCCAGCCAATCCGTCCATACGTTCATGTGATATCACAGTCACATTATAAATGCTATCATATGCTTCCAGCCAATCAATTCATGCGCTTCACTGTTGCCAACTTTTAATTTTTACAGAAAATTTGTCTTAAAAGTACTTATTTGTTAACAATAATAACGCGCTTAGGTAGGCAAAATGCATTGGGTTTTACGTATACATATAAGAATATTTTTCAATTAATACTATTTGCTCACTCTCTCCCTATATATATTTATTTATTTATATACCTTGTTCAAATTTTCAATCGTTAATAAAATACTTTCTATTTATCCAATCAAGTTCAAATAAATTTTTTAAACTTGCAGTGGATGACACTTGACGTTAATACAGTTTTTCAAAATTAATTCAATAAATACCAGTTAATTAATTACCGGCTTTCGACGCCAACTTAGATTCTTCTCCATTGTTGTAACAATGTAACTCTTAAAACAATGGCAAAAGTTGGCGTCGAAAACAGGTTTTTCAGCGAAACTAGCCAAACCGGGTGTGCATTGTTACAACAATGCAGACAAATCATGCTCTTTTTTCAGTTCCTACTATTAATTCACTCTCTCTCTCTCTGTATATATATATATGTATGTATGTATATATAGTATAATAAATTGAAAAAATAACAAGGCTAAACTATGAGCTAACAATATATATGGGAGAAATTTATAAAAATATATTAAAAACAAAAAGCAGAAAATAAAGAACATAACAAGAAATAACGTAAAAAAACATGAAAATTGAATCTAAAGAAGATATTAAAATGAAATACAAATAAGAACCTAGCGAGTCAAAAAGCAATTTCGGACTTAGGACCGAATAAGTGGGGTTAAACTAGTTTGAAGGCGCCAACCTTCCCCCTTTGCAACTCGGTAGGAAAAACCAAAATAAAATAAATAGAAATTTAAAGTATAAAAATTCAAAGTATAAAAAATTTCGCAGAAAGTATGAAAGAACAACCGACTACGATTCAGCAAAAAATTCTCCTAAATATATATATATATCGTTAAAATTTTTAATCGTTAATAAAATACTTTCTATTCATCCATTCACAAAGTAGGAATTTTTTTTTATCTTACTAATTAAGTTTGAAAAACATTTTAAAAAATCACAATACTTGAGCATCAGTACCAAATTATCAAATTTGAAATTTTATCTAAATTTTACAAATAGAACAATAAGTACAAGAAAAATGTCGGTTTCGAATTCAAGGAAGAACACGTGATTGCATCTATCATGGGACTGTCATGAAATTAGCCCGTTTGTCATCTTTTAATGCAAGATTTTGCTTTGACATTGTTCATTTCAAAATCTTTTGGTAGGAACTAAAGATATGCATTCGAAACTTTTAAACATGAATAGCTGTGATTGATTGATATTTCTAGATTGGACATTCTCATAATGCAGTCAGATCCCGATTTAACGAATTCATCGCGACGAACATTGTATTCGTTATATCGTGGTTATTCATATTATTGGGGTCCAAAAAAATACAATTTTTCTTGTACTTACCTTTTGGAAATTCTATAATAAGCAACAACACAAAAAAAATATCTATTGTTGGAAATTAAACACTTTTTAATCAGCTGCTAAAAATACTATTAGCAAATTACTACGGACCAGTGAATTGGAAATTTTAAAATATTGACTGACAGATGTTTGACAATCTTTTTGATTCCTGACTCGAAAGAGTTCTTTTTCGAATTTATGCAGAGAAGAAAATACTGTGTTTTTTACATCCTGCTGCAAGAGGTTTGTTGTCACAGTTTCCAAACAAGGCAAGGAATTAGAAAATGTAACAGTTCTGAAGGGAATATCACTGACAATTTCTGCATAAAAATTGTTACCCCTTTGTTTCCGACAATCTGCTATTATTTCGTTTATCCGATACGTTTTCGAACATTGCAATGCTCAACATTTGTTTCCTGTGACGTCAAAAGTGACGGGAAAACCTAAGGTGAGCGATATTTGGGGGATTTCAGTTGTGTGATTTGGTAAACATCTGTGCGGAATATTGGGTCAGTTTGTTTCCAAGTGAGGGGTGTATACGTGCTCTTTTGTTGAGTTTTGTTGATGTAGAAACCAGGATGGCATGCGATGTAGAAAATTGTGGATTTCAAATGCTAAATAATGACGAGATAGTGACTTCCGTGCAATAAGAATCCGACCCTGTCGACGATGAAACGGATGAAGACGAGGACAACAACAACGAAAGTAGAAAGGGTCCATCAAACGCTGGCGCGTTTCCTGCGTTAGAGACAGTTATGGAGTGGTATGAACAACAATCAGAGTGCTGTCTTTATAAACTACTGCTGCTGAAGAGAATTAGAGACCTTGAAGTGAAAAAACGAAGGTGTACAACGGTACAGCGAAAAATAAATGATTATTTTCCCCAATCAAGGTAAAATTGCGACATTTTGCACCTATTTGTCTTTTTCTTCAAGTACGTTTCCCGTATGTGATGATTTTCAATATTTGTATAGTGTCCAATATCATATACTGCAGGGATCGCATTCGGTTTTCGGTTATGCGAACGGTGTCCGGTCCCAGTTGATTCGGATAAACGACGTTCTACTGTACTTAACAAATTTTCGAAAACAAAATTGTCTGCAACACTGTACGTATAAATAAGCCTCACTTCTCAAGAAAGAGAGTAAAGGATAAAAAACTCTAAAATATATCTTTTGCGTTGGGGAACGAGATGAGATAAAAGAATTTCCTGTCCCATTCAAAACTCACGCTGTAAGCTACACTCATCTACACCTGTAAAGTCTAATAAGGGGCTCCCCCCTTCGCTGTAAAAATTTTATACTTTTTCGGTTCGAAGCAAAAAGAATGTCATTTGGAAAAAAGTCCAATTTTTTTAAATTCAAACTATTAAAAACATTTTTTCGGCTGTAATAATTATTCGTTAAATAGGGGTTTTTGACTCCATTTTAATGGGGGAAAGAGAAAAATTCGTTAAATAGGGGTCCGACAGTACACACATCATCATACATTGATGATCGAGAAAGATCACAGTGATATTGCATAATGATGAAGAGAGCCATTATAAACGCAAGAATAAAACATTAGCACATGAAAAGATGGAAGAATATTAACTCATCTAGTCACAAAAAGTGAGAATTTTTCCTAAATTGGCCAACTTTACATATGAAAGATAAGGCAAAAATCCTTCTAAACTTATATAAACGTTAAATTAGCATTCCTGCCACGTTTCTGCATGTTAGGGAGGTGTTCGTGTTTCCTTTTCGGAATAACCTGCCCCTGTATGAAGCGGAGGACCCATTGCAGGTCACGTGTCTCGGAAGAGCCCTATTTGCCGGCATCACTCTCTAGTGGGATATTCCAAACATTTACTGCCCTATTGTGGCTTAGAGATTGGCGGTATAGTTGGCGTATTTTGCCTCCAAATCATTACTCGAACACAAACGTGGATATTATTTTATGTTGAATCAAAATTTGGAGATTGTATGATCATAGCTTACAAAATCTGATTGAAAAATAAATTTTTTTCTTGTATTCAATCATTAGCTTTAATTATATCGTTGTACTAGGATTGCACAATGAATTATTTTCGAAGAATCTAGTAATTAAAATTGATCACAGTTCACTGACAGAGACAACACATGACACAACACATTTATTGTTTAATCTTCGATGGTATGTCGCAGTTCTTATAACGGTGAGAAGTAGCAATTTAGTTCAGTCAAGTTACTATAAAAATAAAACAAAATCACTTATATTTTTAGGAAGATAGTTCCTATAAATATGTCCAATTTTGAAAAGCTACGCTTATTCGAAAATTTTTCATTAATTGTTAAATTTTGAAGCCAAAATTAGAGATACAAATTCGCACTTTTAATCGCGTGTTTTTTGTTTTTTTTCTAAATAAAAAGAGTGTACAAATGTTCCAATCCTTTGAAAAACTACCTTGCATAAAACCTTAAAACCGTAAACTTTAATTATTATTCCTTCCTTCCTCAGTGGCTCGACAGCCCGGGGGGGGGGGGGGCTTGACCTTCTCAAGAAGCCTTTTCCAGGCCAGCCTTCTTTCTGCTAATGTTCTTAAATTCTTAGTTCTCAAAACTAGGAGATCTTTTTCTAGGCCATCAATCCATCATAGATTTGGCCTGCCCTTTCTTCGTGTGCCTATTGGTTGGGAACTGAAAACATTTTTAGAAGTGACAACGTGACCCACCCATTTAATTCGTTGTATTTTGATGAAGTTATTGATGTCAGATCCTTTATACGAGTGATGCAGATCGAAATTTGATCTTCTTCGCCACGTTCCATTTACCTGAATTCCTCCAAAAATAAATCTTAAAATCGTAGATACTTATTAATTGTTATTAACAAAGAAAAGATGTAATATATTTATCAAAGAAATGACCCTAACTCATCTATCTTTATTACAAGCATAAATGTGGCTACACTAGCTTAGTGGTCATAATCACGGTCTCGTGGCCGACGTGTCATGAGTTCGAGCTCTAGTTCCATTAAAGAACCACGTTGTAGAGGGACTGATGTCCGTTAAATCAATCGTAACTCCAAGCTCTGCGGTGTGGTAGTTTGGAGAAGGGGGTGCCTACTCAAGTGTCGTCACTTGACCATAGTTCAAAACTACGAGGTCCGTTACCATTAGCTCTCGCGTTGCCTTCTAGTGTGACGGTAATATTCACAAACAAATGTAAGTTAATCTCAAGCCGAACAATAACAGTTACAGTATTAAAAAAAATTGAAAAAATTTCTTGCATAAGAAATATATACTTCATTTATGTTTTTTTATCTCCTAAAATGAAGAGATGTGATTTATATATTTTAGTCATCATACAGTTTTCTACCCCAGGTTTTAAGGGAAAAACATTACACGCTATAAGTTAAGAAATGATCGTTGCAGAGATTTCTATTAAAGTTTCTCAATGTAATTACTCTGAAATATTCAAACAATATGGCTTTCTTTTGAATGACTGAGGAAGAGTTTTATTAAAGTCACACTATAAAGCAACTTATGAAGGCCACGGATCTCGTAATTTTGAACCTCGGTCAAGTGCAGAGAACGACATCTGAGCTGGCACCACCTCTTTTAGCTACCACATCAACGGGAGTATATTGAGCTCGAGCGATTTAACGTCCGTCGATCGTCTCTACACGGAGAGTCTTCAGTGGCACTGTGGCTCGAACCCGTGACACTCCGGCCACGAGTTCACAAATTTAGTGCTGTGGTAAGCAAATGTTCGAAGCGCTGGTTCGAGTTTTTTCAAGAACGATGAGACTATTGGGCTGTAATTTTGCTTTACTGCAAGACGGTGCTATTCGCACGCTATTCCAAGAAAGAAGCTACAACAACTCCTAGCGGAGGGTTACATCAAAACATTGACAGAGGTGCTCAGTCCGCGGATGGCATTCGCGACAAAATATAGTTACAATTGCGACTGAACATCATGACCATAACCTCTAGGTTACCGCAGCCACAGATTTCTTTTGAAAATAAGCCTCCCAACTTTTTTCTTAGTTTCCATTTTCCTTTGACTCTTCTGAAAATATAGCATCTGATATATTTCTGTTTATTTTATAGATTTCTCATCTTACATTAAATGTGTTTTTTCCTGCTTTGGCTAGGAAAGGATGGAAGGTTAAGTAAAATGTCGATGTTTTACAGTCGTAAAACTTTACTTTAGCCTTAAGATAACTCAGAAAGATGCAATAATTATTTTCTTATAATTAGTTATTTCAATTCATTTTTATATTATTTCTCTTACTCTTGATTATAACGCCCTTCCTATATCCAAGATATTTTTCATTTATAGAAAGAAAAGGATTATTATAACAAAATTCCAGGATATAATTCCTTAAAAAAAGCGAAATATTTGAATTAAAAATAAAATCCGGGATAAAAGTAAGACCAAGAGATAAATATTGTGATTTCGTAATTCATTTTAAAGTACATAAAATGCCATATAATAACCTAGCCACGTTTTAATAAAACGATTTATTGCTGCAGAGAAGCATTAAATCGGATTAGATAAGATCTTTAGAAAGACAGTTTTCAGTTTTATGAAATGAAAAATATAATCCTTCGATTAAATAAATATTTGAATCGAGCCAATTCTTCGATAAGGATTACTTTTGTCGCCAAGCTCTATTTTCTGCTCCATGTAGTTCGTGCAACCCTCTTAGTTGTAACAACAACAGTAGCGGTTGATATCAGTGGGGGTCCTAGTTGAGGGAAAGCGTTGAAAGGGGGTTGCAATTCTATCTCTTTGATAATGGCAGGGAAATAAACTTTCAGGCGCAGTGACTGAAAGTTAGTCTGGAAATAACTCCGTGGGAAAATTTGGTAGTTTTTCATACGGATAAATTGTAGGATATTGTAATTTTACAAAATGAATAAATAAATAATTGTGAAATATTTGATAATAAACGTATTTAGAGCAGTATTTTAGAAGAGAGCAGTATTTTAGTTGATAGATTTCTTTTGCAGTTAGTTCAATATCCAGTTATTACTTAATTTCAAATTGATATTTTAAACATTTTATGTAGTTTAGATTTAACACATCAATTAGGCGTTTTGGAAACTTATGTAAATTAAGTATAATGGTGTTTCATGGATTTTTAGAACTACCTCAGTGGAAAAATTCTAAACCTGAGTCCCTGAGCGGTAGGCGGTCCCTCTTAAGACCCTTTTCATAAACAATATATAACATACAGCAGCGGTTCTTAATATGTTGTACGCGGACCCCTAAGGGTTCGCAATGCTTTTCTAGTGGGTTTGCGGAGTCTCTCATTTAAGGTATCCTACTACCCTAAAATTGTGAATTTTGCAAAAAATTGACATTTTTTTTATGATTTTATTTTGTAGGCCACTTATTAGCTTTATAAAAAATACTAAGTTTATTATTTTTCCGTTCACTAGAACAAAAACTTCAAGTGTTTTAGTAAAAGAAGGTGCATTACTTTAAGCAAGATGCCATACTTCAGAACGCGTTTTACTCGAAATGTAAGTGCTTTTTTTAAAATACTCAAACGGGGCCAGCGATTGCACCAAAAGTTTGAAAATAATGAGCTGAAATTTTTTGTGTATGTTCTGTATAATAGTAGAAATATTTTGACCTTCAGATTTATCAATCACTATTTTATTACAAAATTTACAGTCCCTTATGGAATATAATCACTGTTTTTTTAAGCAGTTTCATATAATAACTAAGATAAAGTACTCTAATTTATGTAAAAATTAAAATATCTCTGATCCTGAAGGTCATTTAAAAATGAATAACGTAGCAACACATCAGAATTGAAAAATTGAAAATTTGTTCATAAACTTTTGGTATAGAATGAGCCGCGTTTATGTTATTTTTTATCAATTTTAAACCAATTTTTTCCCATTTTAGTAACAATTCTTTCTTTCTTTTCTTAATTTTAGCATATTTTTCTTAAAAGGTACTAAACAAATCTAAAAACAAGCAAAAAATCCCCATGTTTCCATTTTTTTTAAAAAAAAGTTGTCGCAAGTAGTCGGATACCTTAATTTAAAACTAAGTGAATATATGAATCATAATTGTAAATCCTAGATACAAAGCAACATACATATTTAAAACATTCTGATTTCCTCATATAGAATAGATTATAAAAGTAATTTAAGAGATTTTATACGAATAATTTTTTATAAACTAATATAAACACACACACATACATACATATAATTTTTTTCTGTATAGTTAATGGTTACTTATATGTGTGGATAAATATATTTTTAATAATATTTACTAGCATACATTTAAAACAAAGTATGTAGTAAATGGTGTCTAGAAAATTGTAAAGAACTGATAGGTTATTTTTGTTTCATGGGTCATCTTTTTAAAAATATTTTCGGTAACTTATTTTTATCTTGCATTGATTAATATGACACGTAATATATTTTAATACAAACTTTATAAAAACCACAATTGTTTGTATTTCTTAAAATTAAATATTTGTTTATTTGAGAAAAGAAATCTGCTTCATGTTATTAAATAATAATAATAAAAGAATTTAATGCCTCAACTGCCATTTTTTAAACTTTACAGCTAATTATATTATTAAAAAATTCTTTTAAAACTAACACTCTTTTTCGTTAGTTCTAGTTAATATTTGCAAAAAAGAACTGTGTTAAAAAATTTTTTTTTAACTTTTTATTACAAGCATTTTAATAATCCTAGTAAGAGACTAATATATATAAAACAATAAGTCCATTCCAAAAATTACAACGTATAATTTTGTTATTTATCTTAAGCTTATTTTATTTTGATTTATTTGATTATTTTAAGCTGATCGGTTTTTATGTGCGATAGATTTAAATATTCAATTGTTCTGTGTTGTGAATCATTTGCTGTCATAACATCTTTTTTTTCCTGAGAAGTTCGATCAAATGCAGTGAAGCATGTTTTACAGATTACATGTTTCAAGAGCCGTAAACAGGATGTTTAAAATTAATTAAAGAAGAGCAAAAGTAACTAGCCGAATTAAGAGTGCAACATAATATTGTATTGTAAAATATTTAGCTCTATTTAAATTTCTCTTCTTTATATTTCGAACCAAATTTTAATTAACTTTTTAAAATTCTTTATAAATATTTTAGTTTGAATATTCTTTTCTATATTATTATCGTCTGCTTTAATTCAATAATGGACTCGATACACCTGACGTCATAATCACGTGATGATATACAAAACAAATAGCCACGTGTTTGATTCGACTGAGTATTTTGGCGGAATTTTCGGATTTGCATCTACTATGATATAAGAAATAAAATACTGTAGCGGTTAAATTGCTATAAATTAAATTAGTATTAAATTGCTACAATGCAAAAGAAAAATTGCCTGCAGGTAAGAAAGCTTTTTTTTCGGTTTCCACTAAAGAATAGATAGTTTTTTATTTTTCCAAACCACCATCCACACCCAAAGAATTTTCAAAGAGAAGAAATAAATCTTCAGTATCACATAAATTCAAAGATGTTCCAAAAGAAATTTAAAGAAAAAGACCGCTTTTTAATTACTTCAATTTCAATATTTTTTTGTTTTTATCAAATACGCTGACGATATTTAAAGTTTAAAAAGAATCTGAAATATTTCTGAGCATTTCGAATTCGAAGATTTTTAATTTTGCAAACATACCCAGATCAGGGTATCACTTCTGTGATCTATTATGAATGCTTTGAATTTGTTAAGTATGTAGTTGATTAACTTTTTTCTCTCATTTTCCTACTATTAGTTTACACTCTCTCCATATTTATTCATCTTATTCAAATTTTCAATCGTTGGTAAAATACATTTTTAAAGCGCTCGAATGAGCTGAAACTTAAAAACATGATTATTTTGCATGACAATACCGAAATTTAATTTTAATTAATAAAAATTAATTGATTAAAACTAATTATTCTAAGAATTATAAATACATCCATGTTGGCATAATTTTTGGCGACATAGTGACCATTTTGGCGACTTGTGTCCAAAATTGTAAAGGTTTTTTCTCATGTTTTAAAACATGAAGTTGAACTGAAATTTTATATACACAATTGTTTTGGATAGCAATGCAAAACTTTAATGATAATTAATAAAATTAATTGCCACTTAATGTTTTGATTCTGTCATATCTATACACATATTTATATTAATTGCAACTATTTGATAAAAAGTAACTAAAACAAAATTTTTCTTACCTAAGAAGGAATAGACTTATTTTTTTTTATATTACTTGTTTTTGTTACTTTAAGATTATTTTCGACAATTTTACAAGCACTAAAGACAAAAATTTGAAACTGAACTGTCTTAATAAAGAAATTTATTCTGTTAAATTTTATTGAAATAAAATCTCAATCTTAAATTTTGCCATCCATTTAGTAGCAATACAGAATACTTTTTAATTTATAGAAATATCTTCATAACTTTGTTCGTTTCATTTCCTAACTGTGTATATAACGTTAATACATTATAAATTTTCTATGCTGCAGTCATTAGAATTTTTATTGTACTGAATGTTGATAATTGTGTCGACTTCAAAGCATTTCAATTTTGCAGACATGAAAAAACAAACCAGGGTACTACTTCTGTGACCAATTTTAATTGTTTTAAATTGATGAGTAAATATGCAGTTGATCTCGCCTACATTTTTTTCTTTTATCCCTTTGTATAATTATTTTCACTAATTTAACAAGCATGATATATAAAAATTTGAAACTGAATTGGCTCACAAAAGTCATTGTTTTGTAATTTTCAGAACAATACACTTACAAATACAAGTAAATGAACAAAGTTCATATGTACTTTAAAAAATATGCATCCATAAATGTATAATGCTATATGGTGAAGAACGTACAATATATTTTAATAATTTGTGGGATTCATATTTCATTATTTTTTCAGAAATCAGGGAATAAATCAGTTCAATACTAAAGAGCGTGATCATGTAGAAATTGAGAAGCAAGTATCTATCTATATTCTTAAAATACAGATTGCATTAACTTTTCCCAATATTAAAAAAATAGTTATGATAAAAGAAAATTTCTACTTATCAATTTTACTATACTACATTTTAAATTTCATGTTACTTTTATTTTACGTCCTTATAAGCTTAAAATTAATGAGTAGTTACATATACATGCATAATTATGTAAAAATTTTTAAAAAATTCTTTTCATACGGGGATAGCGAACGTTACATTAGCCAGCACTTTCCATTCCTTCCTGGATAAGCTTGCCTTTTACAAAACAAAATAGAAGCAGAAGGATATTATACAGAAAAATAAAATTCATTGCAAATAACAGTAAGTTATTTGCATATGAAAACCTTAACAGAGGGTTTCATTGCAAGAGATTTTTTTAGTGTATTCAATGTTTTAAATATAGAAAATACCTTAATGTCCACCAAAATAATATTTTGCAACCCATTGATATGTTTTTGGTAAAATTAAGGACAGGTATGTCCAACACATACACAATAGAACATATATTTGGTTAACCTAAATTTTACTTATTTTACACATCTTCACAGAAATTAACGAGAGGTACTTCAGTATTTATCTAAAATTAGGACACAAAAATCTGATATGTAACCATATATATCGTATCAAAAACAAGTATACTACAGATAAATCAAAAATTTGTTTTACTTAATTTTAGAATATTACAGGGAAAAAGAAAAAAAAACATTTTCAAGAAGCATTTCACTATAAAATTGGAAAATATTTTAATTTACTACAGCTTATTAATGTTTACACTTGATGATGAATCAAGTACCATTTTTTAGCATTAGAAGTCAAAAT
>BMAO01027572.1:0-13480 GCA_019973975.1 Trichonephila clavata | reverse complement strand
ATGAATCTGGATGTATGGGAAAATGAATCTGATAGTGTGATAAAATATTGACAAGAGAATAATAGTAGGTTAGAGTTTTAACCTCTTTTGTTCCATGAAACCTTTTATTGATAAGGCGATTACGAATAGTCTTTCAAATGGATATCTATAATCGACTCCCTCCCTCGTCACGAGATTCCCAGAACTATTATACCCACTGTCTTGAAATTTGGTCAGCACATTTCTGTTGTTGAGTAGAGATCAGAACAAGTTTTGAGAAAATCGATTTACCTAGTGGGGGAAGCCGTGGTTAAGGAAGTGCATAAGTAAAAACTTAATATTTGTGTGCAATATTGGACCTAAAGAGATTAAATTTGGTAAGTATATTCCTTTTGTTGAGCAGAGATCCGATAAGGGTAGATTCGCGAATATCGACCCCCAAGGAGGGGGAGAGGGTCTATTGGAGGTGCAAAAAATACATATACTTTCGCTTTAGAAATTCAAGCCCTGCCGTTTTTAAATCGAGAACCGAGGGTTAAAAGGATGTTTTTCGATGCTTTTGAAAGCTTCATGCAAGGCTTGGATATCAATTATGTAAAAAATAAATCAGGATATAGCCAAACAACAACATGAAATATACAGTGAACCTAACGAGTAATGTAGTGCCTGTATATAATATACAAATATGCGCATAAGAAAACCAGTTGTATTGCTAATAACTGGTTCCCCTATGTACTCTTGTAAAACATTCAATTGAGATTTTGGAGCATCATAACACACTTCTTTTTAGAATGAGCAGGAACAATCGCATTGGCCTGGACTTCTGATTCAAAAAAAAAGTGTGAATATCCCCATTTGTGACCTGACGATGTATAATGGAGAGAAAGAGGTGAGCATGTAGATTTCATTGGAAGAAAGCTAGGCTTTTCAAATCGAATCTGAATCTTTTAGATCTATATCGAAAGCCTAGTGGACTTTTTGCCTCTAAAAGAAGCTACGAGTTAAAAATCCATACTGGATTATATTTCATGACAAACTAAAATACCTTATCACAAATATCAACAGCTGCCTATAACTGAAAAATTTGTTGCTAAATCCCTTTACAAAATACTTGACATAAATCTCCTTTTATGCAGGGAATTTCTGTATAAAATATTTGCGAAATTCAAATAAAGGCTGCTCTACAGGCTAATGCCTATTTTACTCTCCTGAGTACTAGAGTACTGATCTTCCCAGGAGACTAGTTTTGGAGCTTTAAGTCTTTGTTGGGTGAGCTCTTTCCTCTTGGGTGAAAAAATAGTAATACAATAAATAGTCATTTCTTTTGACAAAATTTGTGGATATATTGAGAGGTATAATCAAAGTGGAACGCGCTTTTGGTTCGTTAATTTTATAATGAGAAAAAAAATAGGCTTAACTTTTTGTGGTAAGCTTTTTTATAGTATATGATCATTTTTTCATGTCTTTGGTTATTTACGTTTGCGTATTTTTTTTGTATAGTGACAAAATGATTTCTGAATTATTATAATAGTTTCATTTCCATACGTTGTTCACTTCTACATGGAGACAATGTCTGGGGGTACATTTTGTCTTTTATATAGATTTCTCACAGCAAAGTTAAGGGTTCCTATAATGTTGAAGCTACATAGACTGCTGCACCCATATAAGCCTTCCAATCTCCGTTCGATTTCATACTAAAGCAGACTCTGCTGTTATTACAGCCAGAGGTGGCTAATATGGGTACTATAATTTCTAAGAATTTATATTTTTAAATTTCCTGAAAATTGAATCACTTGTTCTTCTAACTAAAATAAATGTGTCCGATAAATGTCATTCTGTTATTTCCTTTACTTCCTACAGTGGCAATTTTAATGGCCATTACTGTATATAACGGTTTATCTCAGGCATAAAACTGATTTCAGCAATAAAAAACATTTTATAAAAAAAACTGCAATTTTTATTGAATACGGTCACTCCTTACTCCTAATAATAAAAAATATGGATTTTATTTACAACGATTTAGAAATATGAGCAATGAACTTAAAAAATGCATCACATTAAAAAAATGGAGGAATTAAAAATGTATTAATTTTTTTTCTAAAAACCAATAAAATATTGTATAGTTATTTTAAAGTATACAAAAGGTATCAATTATCTTAAGAAACTATTTATAATTACAAAATTATGAGATAATAGTTTTTAATAATAATAAGTTTCAAAAAGAAATCGCTCTTTTAAGTGATTTTAAAATTCAATTATATAGAATTGTACTTCATATACATTGAAAATATATATACCCTAATGAATGTACACATTCTTAACGGTTGAATAATTGTTTATTTTAGTAATCTTAAAAAATTCATTTTTCATAGAACAATCTTAAAATAAATTGAACATACAATTCTCATTACACATGACAAAATCACCATATTGTATAAATCACTATCTCATTTCATGCTACTTACAATTTTTCAAAATGGTTCATTGTTAACTAACGCATGAATCCGTTTGATATGATCAATAATTTCAACTTAAGTTACTTTTAGTGAGTAATACAGAAGCTACAAATTTCGTAGAAACAATGAATATATTATCTATCCGAATAAAATACATCATTTGTAACAGATAAACACATATTTTAAATCCAGAACAAATTCTGATAAAGAGTTTCATCTGCAATGAATTTCAATACACTAATCCTCTATTAAATAGATAAAACCTCTCATCAATTTTTAATCTCCCGCAAATAATATTTAAATGTCTCATCTGAAAGCATTAAACTTTCTTATGCGTTGCAGATGATAAAGTTTGACCACATAATGTTACTAAATTTTTCTTTTCCATAAAAAATAGAAGGGATTTGTATTGTGTAGATTAAAGACCCCGCGATATCAATCACCAATGGTAAATAATCTAAGGTGATCACTGATATGTCAGGGCCCTTTCAAAAAGCCGCTTCTGCCCTTTAGGCTAAGCGGAAATGTCACAAATTCAGTTCTCTGAGTATTCATATTTCCAAAGAAGGCCATCAAGGATTCCGGTCCAGACATCTTGTCATCTGAAATGTCTAACTTCGTGCGCTAATAAGTCTACCTTTCGAGCAGGCTTGACGTTTTATTGTCTGGACAGGGCATATACAAAGAAACATCATCGACGGGGAATAATCGCAATGAAATTGTCTGCTCTTATCAAATTTCAACAGACAAGTCCTGTTGCCGACAGATCTTGAGTGGCAGGTTCTACCCAGCTCCATGAACATGAGGTAGAAATGATTTGACACTAAGCGATTCGAGTTCTACCGGGAAATGACGATTAGGTTGACAGTAAATTGACAAGTAAAAAGCGTGCTGAGATATACTCGAACCTTTTTATTTGTTTTCGGCGCTTGTCAACATCGTCAGATTGACATTTGGGTTGATTGCGCATTGAGTGTTCCAAATTCGAATGAATGAGGAAAGGTTTTGAGTTCTGTGAACGATATTTTCAAAGGGATTATTCTACAGTTAATTGTTTCATTGTTTTAGGGTGTACAGGGGCATGGCTTGCGAATAAAGAAGAGTTGAAATTTTTTGATTGGCGTAAAGTGATTTTGATTTAATGATAAATTTTCATGAGTCTGTGACAGCTTTAGAAAATACAATAGTTGCGTTTTTGGTCTATTGGCTTTTTCATAATTATTTAATAGGTCACATATTCTAAGTTATAATTTTCAAAATTTTATATCCATCAGATCTATAAGGTTTATTTACTAGTATACTATCATTCTTTCATTGTATGATATACCTCTATATGTACCGTTAATATTACACTAAATGATTTTATATCTTTTTTACATTAAATACAGAACAAAATAAAATAACTTCAGTGATGTATTGGAAAACTTTTAGTTTAGGACTATGATTGAAGGTTTAAACAAAGTTTAAAGAAACCAACTTTCTTTTTTGTTTGTCCGTATTATTGGGCTGAAATAAAATTTAGAAGAGAAAATATAGTTGGAAGTAATGTTCAAGGAAATTTTTAGCGTTGAAATAAATTTGTAAAAAATTCCAAATCAGAGCAACAACAAGAATATGAATAAGTAATCTTGCTTCATTTATAACGAACTAAAACAAAAGTAATTGTAGAATTGCATTTCGGAAAATAATTTTTCATAAATATATTTTTTATGAGATCAAAACAACATATTACTCGTAAAAAATATAAAAAACATTGTATAAAAACAAAATATTTAAAAACAATGAAAGCACGAAAATAAAAATTAATAATTTATAGAAAATTCTGATAAAATCAAAGCATGCTAACTTGTAGCAACACCTATAATTAAATAAAGTAAATAATACGCATTATATAAGGTGTATGTTAATTCAAAATGGCATCAAGCTCATTTCTAATGTAAGATTTTAGAAATTTGATAGGTAATCATGTTCCAAATAGTAACTTATAGATTTTCTTAAATATTATTTTATTAGTATCTTAAACTAAGTCATAATTTTAACTAAACAATAATTTCACTCTGCAAAGTCAAATATTATAAAGTTATAAATTGATATATGAATATTACTGATTTAGGAGCAAATTTTACTAACGTTTGAATTAAAAGAATCCTTTGTATCAAAATTATTGCAATTTCATTTATAATATGCAAAGTTGTATCAAAATATTATGTTGGTTAATGTTACTTTTAAATGTGTTTGAGTGACCAAGGTTATAAAGGTAATCCTAGATAAAAAATCACTCTCTTTTTACCAAAAAAAATTGGGTTAAAATACCTATATAGAAAACAATCAGTTAACAATACCTTATTTTTCATTATAATGTAAGTATAAATTAGTTTGAATTTATTGCTGACTTATATATACATTCAATTCAGAGATGTGTTACAGTACTTCTTAAAATAATACATTCCAGTAATTTTTATTTGCAACCATTAGTATTATAGTGTAGAAAAATACAAAAAAAATTTAAATATTATTCCTATCTTTTTAGTATTTTGTTAAATATATTGAGTTTATAATTATTGCAGTAAAAATAATTGTTTAATTATTGCTATGCTACAATTCGGCCTGTATTATTTTACATTTGAATCTGTATTTGGGTCTTGAATCTGGCAATAACTTGCTTATTGTTCATTAATTCATCGTGATCTAAGCATTTTTGAATGCATCTTTAGGAAGTTACTCTTTTTTTATAAAGAAATTAAAACTTCTATATTTTTCTTCTTTGTTTTTCTTATTATCCATCATTTACAGAAAGGGGTAAGGCTGGATTTCCATAAAACTGGCTTAACCCCACTTTTATATAATATTAAAAGCTGTACTTACTAAGCATTGCTTAAATTACTGCAGAATCTCCATTTTTTTAAGTTTTCAGTATAAAGAAAGATAAATAATAAGTAAACGTGACATACACTAAGCAAATATTTGTGATTATTTACTCCTTTCCTGACATTATTAAGTTACAAATGTTCTAATTTGTTTTCCATTTATTATTTAACCATATTTTGAACGCAGATGAATACCTTAACGTTACATTAAATACAAACATTATTCATAAATATTTTAATATTAACATTCAACCACTTAATAATTCGACGTCAATAAACAATGATCAATAAAAATGAGTGAATTAAACAAAAAAGAAATAAGGGAACACAAAAAGCAAAAAAAAATTTCAATTGAAAATAAATGTAATTTTTTATTTAAAAAAGATTTTTCAATACAAAACGTAATCTCATTTCCTTGTTTCCATTCTGTTAAATTAATTTAGATGGTTCTGTATAACTCAGTGATTCACGCAGAAATTTTTCAACGGAAGGGGGGGGGGGAGGTCGAAAGTCCACCTTTCTGGTATCATGCTTCAATACGCCGCTCAACATTTTCTTTTGATTGTGGAACAAAAAACAGTAAACAATAAATTATTGAATAAATAATTAGCATTAATTAATAAAATTAATTATTAGTAACAAATACTTACCGGTAAGTCTGGCGTATGACGTGCACTTTTAATACATACAATAAGATCGAAATTCAAGATTGCGCGTTATATGACGAGTATAAAAGTGAGGGGATTAAAAATAAAAAAAAATGAGCATACAAATAAAAATTAAATCTCTCCATAAATCGACATATTGTTTATTTAAGAGAAATGACATTCCTTATGAACTTAAAGGATTGTAGTTCTAGAATTATACTATTCTTTCTAAAACTTGGGATAATACCTCTAGTAAATGACTTCAAAACAACAGCATTAAGCACGTACATTTAAGGTTTCTTCATAAAAAAGGGGGGTGAGCGTTATACGGCGAATATACCAAAAAATTACAAGTAACAGCTGGAAAGTATAGGTGTGCATTATACAGCGATGCGCGTTATACGCCGGATCTTACCATAATTAAATTTCACGTACTTTATGCATAGGATTATATTCAATCTGAAAAAAATCAAGGCTTAATGGGGGGGGGGGATACGCCACATTTGTGTACGCCACTGGTTTTTCTCCATAACTTCTGTACGTTTTCTCGCACAAAACTAAAGTTTTTGAATAGTTTTATGTGTGTGAATGAAGATACCCTTCCTATCATATTTCATACACTGCGAAGAACGTGCTATAACACAGGAAATGCATATTAAATAAGAAACGCAACATCTTTAGATCCGCATTAAGTACAAAACACGTCTATTGAATCGGGTGAAGGCCAGCGAAATGTATTCGAAGAGAAAAATTTGAATGTTAAATGAGATGCATAAATATATCTTGATGACATTTATGGTTGTTATATCACATTTTTTCACTAAAAATGTCTGCTGTACAATTCCAGAAATATATTTACAGCTTCTCAGAAGAAACACTAAGTAATATTAATGATATGGCATACACAAGTTGTAGTCAAGGTTGAATTTCTTTTTACAAAAATAGCACAAAATGCGTCAATGTCTAAGAAGTTTTTAAGAGAAACGTGTAAATATTTGAATGGAATTTGCATGCCTTTCTTTGCTGGAGAGTTTTAGTTTCGTATAAATAAACATTTAGATTTTAATATTATTTAAAATAACTGTTCTTGTTCAACACAATGGAAGGTACTTAATATTTTAATTATCTGAAAAAAAGTGATTGAGCGTTATTCAATTTATAGTTCCGATTACGATTGAGATGATACAAGTTATTTGGTAAGTTCATCGATCGAGCTTTTATTATAGATTGAAAAGATACAATTGAAACTAATACAGATTGAAGCTGATGATAAATTATTAAAAAAGAAAAACGAAGAAAGAAACAGAAGAACATGTAATATTTCAAAAGAAAAATGCGATTATTGTACTATTACAAAGAAGCCAAGTATTTTCACCACTAGCTAGATGATGATTTTAAAAAAATTAATTCGGCTTTTAATTTTCTTGGAAAACCCAAACATGTACAGTGTTTGTAACAAAACATATGATAGATAAAGCTAACAAGGAGAATCCAAAGCTCTATTAAACATACAAAGAACGCAAATTTAGCTTGAACTTCTCCATTCAAATGGTGAATTAAAAATAACATGATCAATTCTAGCAATGTATGAGATATTTTAAAAACAATTGATAAAACTGTGTTATAAATTTAGATGGCTGGTATTCGTTGTAACTGAAAGAATAATGTGATTGCAGTCGCTTACAAACAATAAACTCTACTTTAAAAAATCCTGAGAAGGTTTCAAAACATTTTTTCTCAGTACAATGGGAACTCAAATGCATGTTATATTGATTAAATATAACGATTAATTAATCTAATATTGCTACTTTCAAATTTAAACAAAGGTATCAAGGTTTTATGGGAGTTTATATGTTGCTTTTCTTTAGGGCGTTGTCTATTAGTCTAAGTGATAAAATCTTGTTTCAAAAGATATTTTCCTTAAACCCAATATCATGCCAAAGTAGTTGAGCTGAATAGTTGAACTAATCTTAAATTTCAATTTTTAAAAATAATTTGAACAAAAAAGTCACACAAATTAAAGGAACGTATGATAGTACCTAAACATTTAACTATCTTTTTTGTTTATTTCTCGTAATTTGAATGTTTTGTTTAATTTTTTGAATGATTAAGAAGTATTATCAATTAAACTTTATTATTAAGAATTATTAAATTTTACCAAAAGTGCTCCACATTTTACCTGCTTTGATTTATCTTTCTATATATTTACTTTCCTATTTGTTATATAAGTATACACTATTATATGAGGAAAGTCACGATTTAGTACTGAATGTCTTATAGAACAATAGAAATTAATGTTTTGAAAAACTATAACCAAGAACATGAAACCTATATAAGATATGTATGGGTATGTGTCTAAGTCTATGAAGAACCTAAAAAGAGCTAGTAAATAACTTAATCCAAATTCCTAAATTCTAATTAAAGCTTGATTCTAAATCTAAAAATCACACAATTTCTGAGCTCAATGTGAAATTGTACAGTGTCTCACTCACTTATCACACTTTTATATATGAATTCCTTTTTTTTTATTACTACAGAACAATATCAACATTAAAAAAAACTCATAGAAACTTACTCGAAACTCTCAGAAGATGAAGTTTTCATACCTTTCTCAATCATTTATAACTAGAACAAATTTCTGATTTATAATGGATTTATAAAATCTTTTGTCATCCAACTACAAAAGTGTCTTAACAATTTTTCCCTTTTGAATTTCCCATCTTTTCGGACTGAGAAAGTAAGATAACTTCTCTGCGCAGCTTTTGAATCCTAAACCGAGCTTAACAAAACATGTAGCGCCATCTATTGAGTTAACTGTTCCCCAATCTGCAAAAATAAGACCCAAACAGGTTTCCTTGACCTCCGTTCTTAACAAGCCGTGTGTATATTTTCTTGTCTGTTCGAACATGACAGTTATATCGATAATTTGATCTCTTGAACTTCAACAGTAGAATAATTAATAATGCTCTAAGATCGTTTATAACGTTGGCGATCCATCTAATTTCGTTATGGTAGAACATCAGTGTTATATTTTTGCAATTATCCCGTTCAATTTCAATAAAGAGAAATGCTCTAACATGTTTTAAATTATCTCCGTCTGTAAAGATGAAGAAGACGTAATGATTCAATATACTTCTTCGGTGAAGATAAGCTTTTTATTTGTTTCCCTGCTTTTGACTAATGATATGACAGTTGTTCAGTCTTGCTTCAGCTTTTTTTTTTTAAATCAACCAAAAGAACTTTCAGTCTTAGTTGTTACCATAAATTAGTGTACACTAGCTTAAAATCAAGTTTGATGTGAATTAGCCTTGTACTTTCATCTTGTGATACATAATTAGGGTAAATTTAAAGACAAATTGACATCAATATGCAAATTAGAACATAAAACATTTGATTTTGATAAAAACACGAATAAAATAAGTAATGATTTAATTATTTTTTGTATTGATTTTGTCATTTTTTTTTTAAAGCTGTGATAAATTCCTTTTTTATTGAATTCAAATTTAATTTATATGCATGAGTATACATTAATCTTTCTGAGAAAATATTTTCAAGCAGAAATATAAAAAAATTGCATTTAAAGCATATTAAAAATCATAGCCTACAGTATTTATAAATCAGAAGACACGTGTATATAGCACTATTTAAGTCTAAAGAAAATTTTAATTTCCTTATCAATCCATACAGAGCATTAGGAACTTATAACACGCATGCACGCACACACACATTTATAAGAAAAACAAACATGCACATATCTATGCACACATACATTATACACAGTAAAATACGATTAACGCGCGAAATGTTTAAGACGAAATATCGGTTAACATGAAATAATACAACTTCATGTTCAATAAGCCGCCCAACATATTATTTTGATTTTTTCAATTTTTGGGAACAAAAAATAGTAAAAAACTAATTATTGAATAAACAATTCGCAATAAAATTATTTTTTAAAAACAAATGCGAAAGAATTTTACGTATCATATACATAGCATTATAACCAATCGAAAAAAATCAGGGCATTTGGGGTCTTGACCCTAGACCCCCCCCCCCATTTCCCTTGTGTGCTCCACTGACGTAAGTGAAATTTATTTAGATATCAAAAATGTATTTTTTTAAGTTTGTTGGAAAACGTGTTTTTTCACTGCACCACATTTACAGAATCTATTAAATATCTGGTGTAGATCTCTCTATACCTCCAGGAAGTTAAGCTCATACTTTTCTCTAAAAGTTAGAGTGAGAAAAATTCCTCAACGAGTAAATCATTCACTTAAACATCTAATGATGTTTAATCCTGATTCTTTAATCTTTGTAATTAATCTGATGAATATATGTACTTTCATGATAATATTTTACACCCATAGAAAAATTTACAGACTATTTTGTTATATTTTTGCAATGTTTTGAATGTTCTTCAATATACAGTTGTACCTGTTTTTGTGCGGTCCTTTTTTATGCGATTTTATTTGTGCGCGATTTTTTCTGTGCATCTTTTTTATGCGGTATATGAATATCTACTGCTTTAGAGCTGTTTTCTATCAATGTATCAGTGGAGAACGGAGAATGTTAGCCCCCCCCCCTGCAAAAAAAATCAGTTTTTGTCTTTAATATTTTATAAATAAGGAAAATACGTAATTGACATTAGTCAGGCCTTGTGCCCAACCACGAGGCGGGATGTACGTTACGCCACCGCAATGTGCATATATACACTTCAAGACGCTCTGGTCATTTGTTATAAACAGTCTCCCGAGAATGCATGATCGTTGCTTTCTCACAACGCGCCAATGGACTAAATTCATGTGACGTCACGATCACGTGAAAACTGTGTCACGTGATTACACTGCCGTTTGTTTACTACCATCGCTAGGACTATTTTGCTATCGCAGTTTCACATTGTACTTTTAAAAATGTCTCATTTTGCTAAAATGGTTGTTAATCAATAAATGAAAATATGATTGAGGAAAAAAATCACTTTTTTTCATATACCAGGGCAAAATATGAGTGTTTTGAAAGCATGTTGAAACGTGAGGATTATAAACCATCTCCTCCCTGTTTATTATGTATGCAATTACTTTGAAGAATATTTTCAATACCGACGCCAGCTTAAACCAAGCTTTATTCTCACTATTGTTGTCTTCACAAAAGAAACCTGTTCTAAAAGGATTTGGAGAGGTGTAGACTTTCACAAACATGTAAATACTTCAAAGCAAATTTTTTAATTTAAATAAAATTATATTTAGATCATACATAAGAAAGTAAAATATGTTAGTTAACTTAAGCAAATTTTTGTTTATTTTAAATGAAGTTATATTGAGAACATATAATGTTTAATTAACTTAAGTTTTACTTATTTTACGCATCTTCAGAGTAGTAACAGAGGTACTTAAGTATTTAATTATCTAAGATTCGAACACAAGAATCTGTTTATAGATAAATCATACTATTATTTTTTATAAACTATATGTAATTCAAAAGAAGAAAAATATATTTAAGACTAAAGATAATTAAATTGAATTTCTGATAATTATTGCCCCTTTTCTGATGAAACATTCCCTTAATATTGTATAATAATTTTAAAAAGTAGATCAACGTATATATTAAAGGCACTTTATACAAAGACAATTAAAAAAAGTATTCAATTTGTCATAAAAAATTGTAATGCGAACTTTAATATAGTTCATACTAGCATTAATAACATTAATTTGTGATCCAAGTGTCGCATACTCATGCATTATATTTAGTATCCCAGATATAAAAGTGCAATTTCCAATAGAAAACTATTCAGTTCTGCAAAGCATTGTACTAACGAGTAAAATTACAAACACATGTTTATTTAATGCATGTTTTTTTTTTCAGGAAAGTTACAATTTTTTGCAATTTTTTTTCGATACTTAATATAACAAGGTTTTTAAGCATTCTGTACACATGCATGACTGAAGGTAACTCTTTATTAATTTTAATGTGCTTAAAGAGCACTTGCTATAGTGACTGCAACTTAGAGAAAAGTATTAAAACAGTTAATACATGTAGAAATAACTCATTATAATCATTTAGTTAATTATTAGCCCTGATTATGTACTTTATATGTAATTAAATAACTCATAATAATGGATAATCACATTACAATGAATATATCCTGAAAATTATATGTTAATATGAATCATTGCTTTAACTAAAAAATGAAATAGTATTTTCTTTTATTACTTTAGACAATCATTTCTAAAAAAAAATTCAAACATTTTTAAAGAATAATTACTAAGTAAATCAGACAGTCAAAGATGGAGAATGTTATTTTATTAGAAACATTTCAAATATCTTTAAATGCTCCATAATATTGTAAAACACATACATATATATAAAGTATTTATATGTAATACATTGTAAAATAAAATTCATTTTCATTTAGTAACTGTTCCACAGTAAAATAAAATATTCATTCGAATTTTAAGTGTAAGTAGGCAAACTTGATGTAAATATAGTGTTAAAAAAAATTCATTTTCATGACAGGATAAATACCATATCAACTCTAATATTTTATGTACAAAAAAAGGGGAGGGGGAAGGCGATGGAAAAAAATACACTTTCACCAAAAAATAATTATCTACATTTATCTAAAACTTTCATATTACCTAATAATCTATATACACAGGCTTCAAGAAACAAACGTTTTTGCAAGTTTAAAATGTACTTCAAAAAAAAAAAAAAATAAGATAACAACAAATCATCAAATTAAATTTGATCATTTCTAAAAATTGTTGCCTTTTGCGATGGTATCATTCCCTTTAAGAATATTTTATTTTAATTTAAAGAAAGAAATGACATTAATTTTTAACAGTAAATAATAATTATTAATAATTTAGAAATCAATAATTTGTGAAATGTAAAAATCAAAGAAAAATTTAATTTTTGTAAAAATTCCTTTCACAAATTATCATCAAATTGTTTTACTTCAGAATAAATATTTTCTCTTGACTTTGAATTATGAATTAAAATTATAAACAGACATTTTTTATATTATATACACTTAACTGACTCTATTTGATAATAATAGTGAGTTCTTTTTAAGGAAACGATACAATTGTTATTCGATAGTCAAACAGTTTCAAGTTTTTTAAAAGAAGTTGTATTGATCCTATATACTGTAAGCCATTCTTGCGCAAAAATATACAATTAATAACTACTAAATTAATTAAGAATTAAAATAACTATTAGCTGTGTACCAAGTGCTAGGATCCAACCTAAATAAATATACCAGCTAACACTATTTGAAGCAGACGAATACCTAATTAGATAAATAAATCAGAATAAAGCAAAAATTATATCAAAGAGTTGTTGAGAGTTTTTCCTAACAAATATATACACTAGAATAATGCATAAAATCCAATGATATCATATATTTTAATTAGATAAATTAAAGCTAAAGAATGTCAACAACTTGCGTATTGGATTCTACCACGTACTGAAAAGCACGTGCAATTGTTGCCCAATTTGTCACGTGATTACTCGCTTGTGCCAGTCAGTCGCGAAT